>PVKC010015531.1:0-21413 GCA_004027635.1 Crocidura indochinensis
GAGCGATTTCTGAACATGAAGCCAGAGGTAACCCCTGAGCACTGCCGGGTGTGACCCAAAAACCAAAAAAAAAAAAGAATTTGGGGGGCCCGGAGAGTTAGCACAGTGGTGTTTGCCTTGCAAGCAGCTGATCCAGAACCTATGGTGGTTGGTTCGAATCCCGGTGCCCCATATGGTCCCTCGTGCTCGCGAGGAGCGATTTCTGAGCAGATAGCCAGGAGTAACCCCTGAGCACCGCCGGGAGTGGCCCAAAACTCCCCCCCCCCAAAAAAAAGAATTTGGGCCAGAGCAGTGGTACAACAGTAAGGCATTTGCCTTGTATGTGTCTGACCTAGATTGGACTGCTGTTTGATCCCCGATCCTCAGTCATCCCATATTGTTCCCCAAAGGTATGAGTGATTTCTGAGCGCATAGGTAGGAATAACCTCTGAGCATCATTGGGTGTGGCCAAAAAAACAACAGCAAATAATAATAATAATAAAATAATTTGTTCAGGTACTAAATTTAAATACCTTTGGTTCCTGTGAAATAATTTAAATTGAAGTATTTAAATAGAAATATATTGAATTTCCTCATCAAGCTTATAATTTAAAATAATTGTCTTTAAAATTAATATTCTTTTTCATTTACTTACTAATTTAAACTAGTATATTCTCTATTTTTTAAATGTCAAGTTTATTTAAAGTATCCTTTTTTATATTGTTCTACTCATAACTTTTTTGCTTACTCTCCTCTCTTTTGAATATTGCAGAATTAAGTTAGAGAAAAGCCATCTATTATCCAAGAAGTATTTGCAATTTCCTCTAGAACAAGAAGGTTCAATGATTACTAAAGGAACTAAAATTAAACTTTACCCTGAAAGAAAAGATACTGTTAATTTCAGCAACCACAAAATTTCTGAAGTTAAAGAGAAAATTGTATCAGACATTAAAGAGAAAATCCTAGAGCCAAGAAACACTGGATGCTATCAACCACCAATAATACCTAACATGAAAGTATTTGATGCAACAGTAAGTTGCATTGGTGATGATGGGACTATATTTATAGTACCAAAATTGTCAGGTAAGATTGTTTACATTATTAAAATTAGTAAAAATAATAGCTAATAACTCCAGTTCTCTAATAAGATAGACATTGTTTAAATGTCTTACCTTGAGCAAATGTTTGATTTCTATGCAGTTTATTGTCACAGCACTATTGTTAGGGTTAAACAATATAAAACCTATAAAAATACTTTCCACAATTCCTAATACATAAAAATCATTGTTTAGTAAAGAAAATAACTTAAACATTTCTCAAATGCCTGAGGCCCCAGTATCACATGGTTCCTGAATATCACACAGGATTTCTTGTAGAGGTAAGAAAACTATAGGTTGGTTTGTAAGACCTGACACTTAAGTAGGTTTGGCCTAGGAGAGAAACATCCAGGGGGCCAGAAAATAGCACAGACTCATTGGGTGCAACCCTGAAGACCACAGAACGACCAGGCTTTAGTTGTCCCAGCACCACAGGACCCAAGACCATCTCATCATCAGGCCCTCACTGTAATTAGCTGACCCAGTTACAACAGAATATCACGGTTGCCTCACCCAGGCCCACAACAAAAGAAAAAAGGTGGAGTAAATGTATAGTGCACACAAGTCACTTGCCTTTCATGCAGCCAGACCCGAGGATTCCATATGATCCCCTGAGCCCCATCAGGAGTGATCCCCAATATAAGGCCAGGCATAAGCCCCAGGCACTGTAGGGTGTGGCCAAGAAGGACAAGGAAAAAGAATATTATCTATATATAATTGGAATAAGAAAAGAATTCATAAACAGACTGAGAGCTCCTTGAGAACCCCAACTATCAGAGCCTTCCTCAGATATTTTTAGGCTTCTGTACAAATACTATAACCTAGGTGTGGGCAAAATACACTGAACTCAGAACATCTCTAGGCCTCATTGAACTTAAGTTTATCAGCTCAAATGTAAATTGCCTATGGATAAGTATGGTAGCTATGAATTAGTCAATGTTTTTGTCTCATATCAACTCCTAAATGCTACTTATTAATTGGCAAACAATATATCTTGACATTGATTATTCTAGAAGATGTGAGCAACATTTAAGGTCTCTAGCAATAGTTTTTAATTGAGCAGATTTGTTTGACAGGTGTGAAAGTCATAATTAAAACTGGTTGGTGGGGCCCAGAGAGATGGCTCAGTGACGTTTGCCTTGCAAACAACCGACCCAGGACCAAAGGTGGTTGGTTCGAATCCTGGTGTCCCATATGGTCCCCCGTGCCTGCCAGGAGCTGTTTCTGAGCAGATAGCCAGGAGTAACCCCTGAGCATGCCGGGTGTGACCCAAAAATCCAAAAAAAACAAACAAAAACAAATAAACAAAAAAACTGGTTGGTGAACACAAAAACAAGGCATTGATCTAGATCAGGGGTGGTGATCTCAGCTGCATAAGCCTCCCAGCCAAAATGAATGTGGCTCTCTGCCTCTTATCATTATTTTGTATACTGTGGCTCTTTCCCAAGTTTTGATTCTGTTCTGCTGCTTCTGATATCCGAGTGCGTAGTCCTGCCCCCAGGCTACGTCATTCCATCTCCCATCCCTTGGAAACAACTGCGCAGGTCAGCAAGCAGGGGGACCCACGTGTCACATGTTGGGTCACATCTTGCAGTTAGTTCTTAGTGTAGAGGACACAGCACACCCTCATCATCACTGCAGGATTTTGACCCTCACTCAAAATGGCAAAATGCAATATGTGTTTGATATAGTATTGTTAAAATTAGGTGCTTTTCTGTGAGTGTTTTGTCTGTTTTGGCAGGTCACTGTGTGGTGTGGCTTTCTGACTCTCACAGTTTAAAATTTTGGCTCTTTGTGTTGGACTTGTTCACCACCCGTGTTCTAGATTATTTATTTATTATTACTGATAAATGCATGTAGGTGCTATTAAGCTGACTTACGGAAGTAAAAAAATTACCCAAAGACTCAACCAAATTGGGAAAATGGGGATAGGAGTTGACTACAGAGCTTGGCTTTTATAGCATGAGTTATGGGTATAAATAATCACTGGAGAAATTGTGAGTCAATTAATATGCTGGTAAATAACATGGTAAATAATAACTATCTTAACTTATTACAATAATTATGCTGTTTGTATCAAGTACTTGTCCTCTTTTTCATTTGGGTATGCTGTCAAAATAATACCTTTAAAAGGTAGTTGATTTATACCCAGCTTATATATATGTATTTCATATATAACATGTATTTTCAAACTTTTAATGACACTCACAGTAAATATAATTATTCTAGTTATAATCAGAGATGGAGATATTTATATGCTTTTAGTCCCTAGCTTCAAACAAGCTTCTAGTATATTATGAAAAATAGTGAAGTAACTGACTGAATAAATTGCTACCCCCCCACCCTGGCCCGAGGTGTGGTCCAGGGTTGCAGAGTAATTATTCCTGAGTTCACGCAGGGGATTCGACCTGAAAGATAAAAGAGGCTGGGAAGAGAAACGACTCATGACGAAATTCCGATCATGAGCCAAGTTTATTTTGAGAAGTGACATAAGCCAAGTTTATTTTGAGAAGTGAGCATATATAGTGTGAGTGAACAAAGGGGGCTAGGGGTAGTAATTTTCACACAGGGTCTCTTTTCCGGTGATAACTTCAATAACAATATTGCAGTAAAGGTTGACTAGATAAGGCATAGCAGCTGTTTTCACAGGAAGGATCTAATGTTGTAGCCTAAGGTATCTGCTTTACTGGAGCCAGTTTTACACCCTCTATTCTTTAAGTCCAGGGGACAAGACGCCAGCAGCAACAATATGCTGTAAGCAGTTTTTAGCACAGGTATCTGGGCCTCCATTCTATGTAAAAAGGGGCTTCCAACAATAAATGTTGATGATATACTCATGTTAAAAATAAGAGATAGCACAGCAGCGGTTTGCCTTGCAAGCAGCCGATCCAGGACCAAAGGTGGTTGGTTCGAATCCCGGTGTCCCATATGCCTGCCAGGAGCTATTTCTGAGCAGACAACCAGTTGTAACCCCTGACACTGCCGGGTGTGGCCCAAAAACCAAAAAAAGAAAATGATAGGGACTTTTTCTCAAAATGATTTCCATTTTTCAGAATTTGAGCTACTAAAAATGATGAATGATATTCAGAATAATTTGAAATGCCTGGGCCTTTTGGAGCCCTATTTCTGGAAAAAGGGAGAAGCTTGTGCAGTAAGAGGATCAGATACTATGTGGTATCGAGGCAAGGTGATAGAAGTTGTTGGTGGCACTATCAGGGTGAGTGATACTCTAATGTTATTTTTGTATCTGAATACTATAGCATTAAGCAATATGTTAAGTATTAATATATGAAGTTTGAATAAAATATACTTTTAATAAAAGTTTTCATTTATATATTTTATGTAGATAGATGAGTCTGAGGCATGCAATATTCCAACACCAATTCCACCATCTGAATCAACTTTATTATTACAATAATGTCTTTTATTTTTCTTAAATCCCACAAATTAGTGAGACTGTTCTGTTTCTCTCCCTCTGACTTATTTCACTCAGCATAATATTTGCCATGTCCATCCATGTCTAGGAAATTTTCATGACTTCATCTCTCCTGAGAGCTCTATAGTATTCCATTTTGTATATGTACCACAATTTCTTTAGCCATTCATCTGTTGCTGGGCATCTGGGTTGTTTACAGATTCTGGCTATTGTGAATATAGGTGTACAGAAGGCATTTTTGTATTGTATATTTGTGTTCCTAGGGTATTCCCCTAGGAGTGGTATATCTGGATCATATGGGAGCTCATTTTCCAGTTTTTGAGGAATCTCCTTATTGTTTTTCATAAAGCCTGAACAATGGCATTCTCTCTAGCAGTGAATGAGAGTTCCTTTCTCTCCACATCCTCACCAGCACTGATAGTTCTTGTTCTTTGTGATGTGTGCCAGTTTGTGGCATGAGATGGTACCTCGTTGTTTTGATTTATATCTCCCTAATGATTAGTGATGTGGAGCATATTTTCTTATGCTTTTTGGTTATTTTTATTTCTTCTCTGACGAATTGTCTGTTCATTACTTCTAACCCTTAATGGGGTTAGATGTTTTTTTCTTGTTAAATTCTGTCAGCACCTTGTATGTCTAAGATATTAGCCACTTATCTGATGGGTATTGGGTGAGTAGTTTCTCCCATTCTATGAGTGGATTTTGTATCCTAGGCATTATTTCCTTTGAGGTGCAGAAGCTTCTCAGCTTAATATAGTTCCATATATTTATATCTGCTTCCATTTGTTCAGAGAGTGATGTTTCCTCCTTGAAGATGCCTTTAGTCTCAGTGTCATGGAGTGTTTGGCCTACATGGTGTTTAATATACCTTATGGGTCTGGGTCTGATATAAAGGTCTTTAATCCATTTGGATTTGACTTTTGTACATGATGTTAGATGGAGTTCTGAATTTGCTTTTTGCATGTAGCTGACCAGTTGTCCCAGCAACACTACTTGAAGAGGCTTTTCTTGCCCTATTTTGCATTCCTTGCCCCTTTATCAAAGATTGATTGGTTGTATGTCTGGGGAACATTCTCTGAATATTCAATTCAAGTCTATTCCATTGATCTGAGGGTGTGCCTTTATTCCAATATAATTTTAATGACTATTTCATTGTATTACAATTTAAAATTGGGGAAAGTGATGCCTCCCATATTCAAGTGTTGCTCTAGCTATTCTTAAATGTTTATTGTTTCAAATTAACTTCAGGAGTGTTTGATTTTTATCCACTTCATTGAAGAATGTCATGGACATCCTAAGAGTGATCAAATTAAATCTATACAATGCTTTGGGGAGTATTGATATTTTAATGATGATAATCCTACCAATCTATAAACAGGGTACGTGTTTCCATTTCCTTATGTTCTATTTTATTTCTTGAAGCAGGGTTTTGTAGTTTTCTTTATATAAGTCCACAGCTCTTTAGTTGACGCCAAGGTATTTGAGTTTGTGTGGCACTATCAAGAATTTTGATGTGGGGCCCGGGAGATAGCATGGAGGTAAGGCGTTTGCCTTTCATGCAAAAGGTCATTGGTTCGAATCCCGGTGCCCCATATGTTCCCCCGTGCCTGCCAGGAGCAATTTCTGAGCATGGAGCCAGGAGTAACCCCTGAGCACTGCCGGGTGTGACCCAAAAACCAAAAAAAATAAATAAAGAAATGAACATCAAAACATTTTCTTTATCATTTTTATGTATAAAAAAGCCATTGATATTTGTTTATTTGTAACCTACTACTTTGCTATATGAATCTGTTGTATCTATAAACTTTTTGGTATTTAGGGTTTTGTAAGTATAGTCATTTAAATAATGTCATCTGCAAACAGTGAGAGCTTGCCTTCTTCCTTTCCTATCTGGATACCCTTGATATCTTTTTCTTGCCTAATTGCTATGGCAAGAACTTTGAGCACTATGTTGGATAGGAGTGGTGAGAAGGGGCAGCCTTATCTTGTACCAGATTTTAGAGGAAAAGCTTTTAGTTTATCTCCATTAAGAATAATATTCTGGGGGCCGGGTGGTGGCGCTGGAGATAATGTGCCTGTTCTAATCTAGGACGGACCGCGGTTCGATCCCCCAGTTACCCATATGGTCCCCCATGCCTACCAGGAGCGACTTCTGAGCGAATAGCCAGGAGTAACCCCTGAGAGTCACCGGGTGTGGCCCAAAATCCAAATTAAAAAAAAAAAGAATGGATAATGGACCTTATCAAATGCTTTCTCTACATCTACTGATATGATCATATGGTTTTTATTTTTCCATTTGTTGATATAGTGTATTATATTGATTGATTTGTGGGTGTTAAACCATCTTTGCTTCTCTGGAATGAAATCTACACTTGGTCATGGTGTATGATCATCTTGATGAGGCGTTGGATCATATTGGATAGGATTTTGTTTAGGATCTTTGCATCTGTGTTCATCAGGGATATTGCTCTGTAGTTTGCATTCTCTGTCAGGTTTTGGTGTCAGAGTGATGTTAGCTTCATAAAAACTATTTGGGAGGGGCCATGCAGATAGGGCGTTTGCCTTGCACACAGCCAAACCAAGACAAACAGTGGTTCGAATCTTGGCACCCCATCTGGTCTCCCTAACCATCCAGGAGTGATTTCTAAATGCAGAGCCAAGAGTAACCCCTGAGCACCACTGGGTGTGACCCAAAAACAAGAAAAACTATTTGGGAGTGTTTCTGTTTCTTCAATTTCCTGAAAGAGCTTGAAAAGGATTGGTAGTAGTTCCTCTTGAAATTTTGAAAGAACTCAGTGAATTCATCTGAGCCTGGGGTTTTGTTTTTCAGAAGACTTTTCATGTCCTCGATAATGATGGGTCTGTTTAGATATGCTTGATAGTCCTGGAAGATTATAAGATAAAAATTTATTCCTTTCGGGCCCGGGAGATAGCATGGAGGTAAGGCGTTTGCCTTTCATGCAAAAGGTCATCAGTTTGAATCCCGGTGCCCCATATGGTCCCCCGTGCCTGCCAGGAGCAATTTCTGAGCATGGAGCCAGGAGTTAACCCCAGAGCACTGCCGGGTGTGACCCAAAAACAAAAAAAAATTTATTCATTTCTTCTAGATTCTCATGTTTTGTGGCATAGTGTCTCAAAGTAGTCTCTGACTACCCTTTGAGTCTCTGTAGTAGTACCTATAGTAACCTCCCCATTTTCATTTCTTACCTGGTTTATTGTTTTTCTCTCCCTTTCTTTGTGAGTTTTACTAGTGGTTTATTGATTTTCTTTGTTTTTTCAAAGAATCAACTTTCGCTTTCATTGATCTTTTGGATTTCCAATTCATTGATTTCTGCCCTGAACTTTGTTATTTACTTCTGCCTACCTATTTTTGGTTCCTTTTGTTGATCCTTTTCTAATTTTATGAACTGTGTCATTAAATTATTTATGTATGCCCCTTCTTCCAGGTATGTGCTTGTAAAACTATAAATTTTCCTCTTGGTACCACTTTTTCTGTGTCCCACAAATTCCGATAATTTTGTGTCTTCATCTGCATTTTTTCTAGGAATCTCTTGATTTCCTCTTTGATTTAATCTCTGACCCACTAGTTTTTCAGTAGTGAGCTGTTTAATTTCCAGATTTTAAAGTTATCCTTCTCTATCTGTTTGTAGTTCACATGTAATTTCAATACATTGTGATATGAGAAGGTAGTTCGTACAATTTCTATCCTCTTGATTTTATGGAAGTGTGTTTTATGTGTTCTAACCTAGAGAAGGACCCATGTGCATTGGAGAAGAATGTGTATCCAGTTTTTGGGAATGAAGTGCCACACACACACACACACACACACACACACACACACACACACACACACACACACACACACACACACACACACACACACACACACACACACACACACACACACACACACACACACACACACACAGCCATATACACACACACACACACACACTTTCTTCCATTTCTTCCTTCAGAGCTAATATATTCTTGTTAGGTTTCAGTCTGGTTGATCTATCAAGGGGTGACAGGGCAGAGTCGAGTTCTCACACTATTATTGTGTTGATATTATTATCTTCTTTCAGATTTGTCAGTAATTGTATTAAATATTTTGCTGGTCCTTCATTGGCTGCATGTAAGTTTAAGAGTGAGATTTCTTCCTGTTGTACATATGTTCCTTGATTATTACAAAATGTCCATATCTGTCCTTTATAACTTATAACTTTTCTAAGTCTAAAGTTTGTGTCATCTGATATTAATATGGCCACTCCAGTTTTTTGGGTTTTTTTTTTTTTTTTTTTTTGGTTTTTGGGTCACACCCGGTGACGCTCATGGGTTACTCCTGGCTATTCGCTCAGAAGTCGCTCCTGGCAGGCACGGGGGACCATATGGGGAACCGGGGGATCGAACTGTGGTCCATCCTAGGTTAGCGCAGGCACCTTATCTCCAGCGCCACCGCCCGGCCCCCACTCCAGTTTTTTTAAGGAAGTTGTTTGTTTGAATGGTTGTCCTCCAACCTTTGATTTTCAATCTGTTTGTTCTTCCTATTTAGAGGTGTTTCTTGTAGACAGCAGAATATTGGAGTCAGCTTTTTGATTCATTTTGCCATTCTGTGTTTCTTAACTGGTGCAATTTAGTCCATTGATGGTGAAAGAGATAATTGTGATGGGATTTAGTGTCATCTTTATATAGGACTTTGGTGTTTCTCTTGGTCTGTCCTGAATTAAAGTAGACCTTTTCAGTTTTTCTTTGAAGGCGGTTTTGAGTCTGTAAAGTTTCTGAGCTGTTGTTTATCCATAAAGCTATGTATACTTCCTTGGGTGCAGTAGTATAGGCAAAGCATTCATTTAATTGATTTCTGTCACTATGTTCCACCACTGCCTTCTGATGTGAAGGGTATCTTCTGACAGATCTGCTGTAAATCTTGAGGATGTTCCTTTGAATGTAATTTCCCTTTTTGATCTTGCTGCTTTCAGTATTGTATCCCTATTTGTGGAATTTCTCATTGTGGCTAGGATGTGTCTTGGGATGCTTTCTTCATGTCTCTTTTAACTGGTACTCTTTGGGCATGCAGGGTTTGGTTGCATGCACTCTTTAGCTCTGGGAGTTTCTCTGCCATGATGTCCTTGACTGTTGATTCTTCCTGGGGATTTTTCCTGGGTCTCTAGTACTTTAATGATTCTTATGTTCTTTCTGTTGAGTTTATCTCAGGGTTCTATTTTCATCTGTTCACATGATGTTTACTGTCACAGCCCAATTCATCTATTGTTGGCCACCTAGGTTGATAGCATGATAGCTATTGTACTAAGTGCTACTGTGAATAATGATATACATGTCTTTTTGAATGAATGTGTTGTCTTGGAGAATGAGCCAAAAATGCAATTATTAGGTCATATAGCAACTCAGTTCTTAGTTTACTTAGTAAAATATCAATCAATGATTAAAATCTGTGGGAAAGGGCTGGAGAGAGATCACAGTGGTAGGGTAGGTCATTTACCTTGTACTCAGCCAATCCAGGACAGATGGAAGTTCGAAACCCAGCATCCCGTATGGTTCCCCATGCCTGCCAGCAGTGATTTCTGAGTGCAAAGCCAGGAGTAAACCCTGAGCGCCACCAGGTATGATCCAAAAACAAACAAAAAAATTCTGTGGGAAGGCCAGTAATAAGAATTTTTAATTGTTTTTATGTTAACCTAACTAACAATAGAGATTTCTGGTAGAGACTTAGTCACTGATTTTAATATTACTATTTATTTGTAATTAGCATTCCAGTTTGTATGCATGGTATTAAATAAAACGGATTGTTTTTAAGTATATTAAATATCTTCTTAGAAATTTTATTTATGGTCCAGATAATTTGCTCTTTTGAGGTAAAGGTTAACTTATCTCTCCAGAATACATAATATTATTTATGCTTGAGTTTCATATAAAACTTTTTACAAAGAGCTGAATGCTCTAAAAAAATAAAGAAACCAAAGTGTCTATGTTTGAGCTGGAGAGAGAGCACTGTACTTGGCTTGCTCATGGCCAACCAGGATTCAATCCCCAGCAGCCCATTTGGTTCCCTAAGCACCTCCAACTCCATCCAAAAATGATTGCTGAGTGTAGGGCCAGGAGAAACCCCTAAGAATGGCCAGGTGTGGCCCCAAAACTAACAAAATAAATGTGCGTTTTCATACACTACAAGTGAAAATACCTATTTTGGGGAATTTTTTGCAAGCATGAGGTTTGGCAGGCCTTTGCTAGGCCTAGGACGGTTGCGGGGCTTGAGTCATCCCAGCACCCTTCCAGAACTCCAGGGTTTCCCCTGGGCCACACGCCTGGGGAGTCAGTGAGGTGGGTACCGACGAGGAGTTTAAAGGTTACCCCAGGCTTTCCCTATTTCCCACCCAGCTCCGAGAGAGGGTTTGGGTGGGGGCTTTGAACTTCCAGGCTTCTAGCTCTTGATGGATCTCTTTTCTTCCTGGGAGCCGGGAGTTTTTGCCAGCATGAGGAATGGCAGCACAAGAGGTTCTGGCTTCAGGAAGTCACAGGCAAGTTTCCTTACTAACCCTGTCCATTGTGAAACCACGCGGGAGCTAGTGCCGCACAGAAAGTATAGACAAATATTTGGATATCATTGGGTTTATTCTATTTGTCATTTTCAGAATGCCTCCCAGAACCTCATTTTATTCCTTTACTCCCTCACTCCTACCTCCTAATACCCCACATTTAGCCATTTTTTTTTGTACTAGTGAGTGTTGTTTTGGCCATGTGAATTGCATATCTTTCACAGTAATGTTTTAGGCGGAATCGGAAGCTTCAGCAGGCAACATGGGGACAAAATGGCTCCATGAAGTTGGCTTCTTGGCCAAGCTTAGGGGAAAATGCAGCCTTGGCTGCCCCCAAAGCCTTCTCTCTCCTTCCTCCCGGTCCCCAGGGTTACCCCTGGCCACCTGCTCAGGGTCCCAGCAAGTGGGTTCTTGGGAGGAGCAGTTTAAAGGAGTCCCCAGGCCTCCCCGTAACTGCTGGGGGTGGGGGAGGGACTGGTGAACTTCCAGCTTCCAGCAATTAGGAAGCAAGCGCCTCTCAGAGAGTCAGAAGCTTCAGCAGGCAACACGGGGACGACATGGCTCCATGCGCTCTTTACTTTTCATGAAGCAGATTAATCCTCTTATATAGTGACAATTTTGCCCACTGGTTTTTTTTTATTTGTTTGTTTGCTTTTTTCCCTTTGAACTCTGTTTTATAAACAATACAGGTAGAAGAGTATCTCTGTGTAGAATTCATGTTTGAAACAAGTTACGGGGAATGTTGGACTTGATCCGTCAGCCCCAGATGCACCACCAATATCTTGTGGTATTGTTTCTCTTTTACATAGGCACATTAAAATGGGGGAAATAATAATATGCAAACAAGTTTTTATCTAATAGAGATGGGAATACAAATTTGGTAATGCAGTTAGGCCTTATACCCTGAACATTGGCATAATGATTTGACTTAGGCCTCAGAAGAATGGCCGTTGCCCATACAACCCTGAATAATGGATACCATCAATGGAAACAACCACAATTGTCTATAACATTACCAGGATGAAAACCTCTACCATGGTAGACCTACCACTGCTCTGGCGTTGACTTACTCCAAAGAGTGCTTTCAACACCAGACGACTCAGCAACAATCTGCTTGCAGGGCAGGTCTCTCTGCAATGGTGTGCTGAAACTAGAGGATGCTCCACATCAGCCTGACTTCAATGAAAGAAATTCATAGAATCCAAAATCTTTAAATGTAAGAACCTGATACCAACAAAAGCTAAAGTGTGAAAAAGTTTCACTGGGACCATGAAGAATGACTTAACAGTTGGACAAACTGGTATGCCTGGAGCCCAGAGTCGGTCTTATAAACTTCTGGGGTGAGGTCTTCTTGTAATCAGGCCAAGGATTTTTTTTCCGTTTTCCCCATATTTTTCTGGACCTATGAAAACAACAGCTATTGCTACTGTCACACCTTCACTATTGTATTTTTTTAACTTATTCTTTAAGAAAAAAAATCAGTTTACTGAACTTAAAAATAAAATAACTGTAGTAGCATGTCTGTCTTGAATACAGGCAGGGGATGGGAAGGGATAAGGGGGGTATTGGGAGGGAGAAATGTTGCACTGGTGAAGGGGAATGTTCTGTTTGTGACTGTAACCCAACTATAATCATGTTTGTAATTATGGTGCTTAAATTAAAAAAATACCTATTTTAACAATATGTGTAAGTAAAGAAATTAAATAATAATGAGACAATCACTTGAAATTTTTAATTTTAGGAGTGAGAAAAATTAAGGAGATAAATTTCATATTTTTCCAGTTTATTACTATTTGATCATGATATTTAATAATGACATAGCATATAGTTTTTAGCTCTTTCTCTGTGCATTTGTAATTAGTTTCTATCAGATATAAATTTATTTCCTGTTTACCAATAAAAAATGGAATTTAGCTTGATTGATATGCTCAAGATCATCCTATTGGTGTCTCATGATGCTGGAATTCATAAATAACTATTCTCAAAGCACAAGAATTTTTTTTAATTTTTTATTTAAGCACCTTGATTACAAACATTATAGTTGGGTTTCAGTCACAAACAGAACACCCCCTTCACCAGTGCAATATTCCCACCCCCAATGCATCCCCCTCCTTCCCATCCCTTGCCTGTATTTAAGACAGGCATTCTACTACAGTTATTTTTTTTAAGTTCAGTAAGCTTTTTTCTTTTCCTTCTTAAAGAATATTAAAAAATAATAAATACAATAGTAAAGGTATGAAAGTGGCAATCACCGTTGTTTGCATAGGCTCAGCAAAATATGGGGAAAACAGGGGAAAAAATCCTTGGCCTGATTACAAGAAGGCCTCATTCCAGTTTTTTTTGTGCTTTTTTTTGGGGGGGGGGTCACACCCAGCAGTACTCAGGGGTTACTCCTGGCTCCATGCTCAGAAATTGCTCCTGGCAGGCACAGGGGACCATATGGGGCACCGGGATTTGAACCGATGATCTTTTGCATGAAAGGCAAACGCCTTACCTCCATGCTATCTCCCGGGCCCCTCATCCCAGAAGTTTATTGGCATAAGACCAACTCTGGGCTCCATGCATACCAGTCTGTCCAACCCTGGAGTCATTCTCCATGGTCCCAGTGAAACTTTTTCACACTTTAGCTGTTGTTGGTGTTAGGTTCCTGTATTTAAAGATTCTGAATTCTGTGCATTTCCTTCATCAAAGTCAGGCTGATTTGGAGCATCCTCTAGTTTCACCTCACCATTAGATGCAGAGAGACCTGCCCTGCAAGCAGGTTGTTGTCAAGTCATCTGGGTGTTGAGAGTATTCTTTGGAGTAAGTCAATGCCAGAGCAGCAGTAGGGTCTTCGCTGGTAGAGAAAGCACAAGAATTTACACTTGATAAGTGTACAGGAGCAGACCTCTTTCCTTCTCAAGGTAGACCAGTTAACAATATAGTCTGGAAAAAAATTATCACAGTGATTACAGTAATTTCCCACATTTTACGCAATTCTTCATTCTGAGAAGCTGCTAAAGTTAAAGCAGTTCTTTCTAGTGGCAAATAAGTTTTAAAATGACTCTTTTTTTTTCCAATGCAATATTCTGATGCATTAATGGGATATCAGCAGAAAAACCTTTACACTTTTACCAAGGCACAAATGCTATGACTTTAGGCTATCAGAATGTCTGAGATATTCCATTAATTTAGAGATCAAAAGTTCCTAACTATGTTAAATTTTGGTTCAGTCCTTTGCCTTTCAACCAAGTCAACCTAATTAGTGCAAAAATTCTTGGTCAGAAACTTTTTTTTTTTTTTTTGGTTTTTCAACCACACCCAGTGATGCTCAGGGGTTACTCCTGGCGGCTTGGGGGACCATATGGTATGCCAGGGGATCAAACCGCAGTCCATTCTAGGCTAACACGCACAAGGCAGATGCCTTATGGCTTGCACCACTGCTCCGCCCCCCCCCCCTACACACACACACACTGGTCAAAAATTTTTTAAGGGAGTAGTTTCCCTGCTTAGGCAACAGGAGAAAATTCTATTATTTTCTAATAGGATAAAAGGCTTGCATCCAATTTTATAACTCTAGAAACTTGTGCTTTAAACTAAATCATTATTCTTTGACTTTGTTTTTATATTCACTCATTTTTCTTTTTTTGGGATTTTTTTTTGTTTGTTTTTTGAGCCACACCCAGTGACACCCAGGGCTTACTCCTAGCTATGTGCTCAGAAATCGTTCCTGTCTTGGGGGAACCATCTGGGACACCAGGGGATCAAACCGTGGTCCGTCCTAGGCTAACACCAGCAAGGCAGACTATTTACCATAGCCAGACTCTGGAAACAACCAAGATGCCCTTCAACAGATGAATGGCTAAAGAAACTGTGGCACATATACACAGTGGAACATTATGCAGCTGTCAGGAGAAATGAAGTTATGAAATTTTCCTATACATGGATGTACATGGAATCTATTATGCTGAAAGAAATGAGTCAGAGAGAGAGAGACGCAGAAATGATCTCATTCATCTATGGATTTTAAGAAAAATGAAAGACATTCTTGCAATAATTTTCAGAGACAAAAGAGAGAAGGGCTGAATGTTACAGCCCACTTCATGAATCTCACCACAAAGAGTGCTGAGTTTAGAGAAATAACTACATTGCGAACTATCCTAACAATGAGAATGTATGAGGGAAATAACCTGTCTAGAGTAGGTGGGGGAGAAGGGATATTTGGGACACTGGTGGTGGAAATGTTGCATGGTTGATTGGGGGTATCCTCTTATATGGCTGAAGCCCAACCACAATCAATTTTGTAACCAAGGTGTTTAAATAAAAAATATTAGTAAAAAAAAGCCCTGTTGGCCTATTCAGACTACCCACTGATCCTGGCCCTTCCACTCTGCTCTCAGTCTGTTTCTTAGGGGAACAGATAAAGAGCTCTTCTGGTACCCAGCAGGCAAGTTAAAGCATGAGGTCATTGTAAACCTAAGACAGTGAGAGACTACCTTTTTCAGGCTTTCTGGTTGAGGTAAATAATCAACATGTTTTTAGTAGATAAGGAGCTTATGGCAAACTTCTGAAGATTATGACTGGTGCATTCTAATTTATAAAATAAAGAGGCAATTAAGGCTTTCCCTGTCTTGGACTAGGGACCTGTACTTGTATACTTTCTCATTGTTTCTATTTTTCTTCCCTGAAAGGGATAAGGATTCATTCTTTTCCTGAATAATTTCCTTCTATTTGTCATAATTAGCAGACTTACTGAGACACTTCTTCATCCCTTTATTAAGCAGTTAATCATGTGACCTCATTTTCCTACCTCCACTGCTTTGATAATTCCATTCTGGGTCTGTTAAGGAAACTACAGTAAAATCCAGGGTAATTGCTTGGATCAGTTGTCAGGAACTCATCTGCATAGGCCTTTGCCAAGGTAGGTAAGACATTTCTTTTTTTTTTTTTTTTTTTTGGGGGGGGGTCACACCCAGCAGTGCTCAGGGGTTACTCCTGGCTCCATGCTCAGAAATTGCTCCTGGCAGGCACGGGGGACCATATGGGGCACCGGGATTCGAACCGATGACTTTTTGCATGAAAGGCAAACGCCTTACCTCCATGCTATCTTTTAAACTAAGCCCATAGGTCTATGTTGATGAGCTCCTGAGAGCTGACCCGAGCAATTTATGATGCAGCTATCTGTGCTTTTTTCCTCCAGAGTGCAACAGTTAGAATTATTTGGGTATCACCTCAGGTGAACTCAAAGATGAAAGTAAAGGCTGGGAATTTCTCTGTAAATTTTAAAGAATCTTCCCAAAAATCTCCCTAGCTGCTGTTTGCCTTGGTGAAGGTCACTCATCTAGAAAGATACATGAACCTTCATTATGCTTGCCTATCTGTTAGGGAATGGGTCCCTTTTGTGTATAGCTTGTTGTAGTTTAGGTCTCTTGATTCTATTGTCATTGACTTGGATTGGGTATTTAGGTCTGATCATTTTTTATTTTTACTCAATGCTTATGAGACTACTTTACCCTTTGTACCATCCACTTTTTTATTTCTCAATTTGTAGGATGCCATAGAAATATAAATCAGAACAAGATGATTCATGTTTTATGGTTCTATTAAAAAAACAAAAGCGAGGGGCCAGAGTGGTGGTGCAGCAGTAGAGTGTTTGCCTTGCACAAGAGTGACCTATGACCGACCATGGTTCAATCCCCGGTGTCCCATATGGTTCCCCAAGCTAGGAAGCCAAGAGTAGCCCCTGGGTGTCATTGGGTGTGGCCCAAAAACAAACAAAAAAGCAGGTGGGAGCCCCTGTCTAGAATCTATAAATATAAATTCATGGGCCAGAGAGATAGCACAGCAGTAAGGCATTTGCCTTGTAAGCAGCCAGCTCAGGACCAATGGTTCAAATCCCAGCATCCTATATGGTCCCCCATGCCTGCCAGAACCGATTTCTGAGAACAGAGTCAGAAGTAACCCCTGAGCGCTGCTTGGTGTGGCCCAAAAAAACAAACAAAAAATATATATATAAATTTAAAAGAAGGAAAAAAGGGAGGCTGATGTGCATGTTTGGTGTTTATTTTTGGAGTTTTTGCATAGGCACAGTAAGTAAATGGGGGAATTAGAAAGGAAATTCCCTTGGCCTAAGATATACAGTATGTCTCTGTCCTTGAAGCATGCTGTCATGAGACCAACTACAGGTTCCAGACACATTCATTATCGAACCTCAAAGTCTTTCTTTATGGTGCCAGGAAACATTCTGTTCAGTATGGTTGTCAAAGTCGGGATCTGGTTCTTTTCTGAGACATTCACTTAATAGATATGGCAGTCCTCTCCATTTCCTAAGTCTTGGCATAATACACAAGAAATTGCATTCCATTTTCTTTACTTTTAGCAAAAAAGGTCCACTTGTAAGATGGTATGTTAATGTAAGCTGCCATTTACTGACCATCTTTATATTTGGGCCACATGATATTACAAAGGCAAGTAAGACACTTCTGTTAAGCCTATCTAAGTGTAAACTCTTCCAACATTTTAGTAAACAACTCCAAGGGAAATCTTTGGAAACTGAAGTAGAATTTTCCATACTTTTCTGAGTACCATCAGCAACCTATGTAATGGAGAATACTTAAAACAGAACAATTCCCTGACTTTCATTTTTCTCAAGGTCCTTTTAACATTCTCCTGAGGGGATTTAATCCCTGATTTACATAGGGGGTTCTAAACCCTTCTTCTTTACCACCCCATACCATTTATAGGAAACTCTAAATGTTGCATGAGGACATGCCACCTCCTGTCCTGGCAAGGAGCCTCTAAAAACTATTAGAGAGCTATTAGATTAGATATCTCCATCAGTGACCTCTGTGCTGCACCCCAAGAGTCCCTGGGGTTCTGGCAGTGGACACTACCATGACTGCTTACTGAGTGTAGCAAAGGGCTGTGGATTTTGAGGACCTGCTTCTGCCTCATTAACTTGCTGGTCTTTTCTGATAAGAATTTTTGGGCTGTCTTTAATTAGACTTATACCTGAGACTATGCTATCCTCATTAACATCTCATTTCATCCTCATTTTATCTCTAGCTACTTCCCTCTGTTAAATTCAGAACAGATTAAGAGTTACAGCATGGGGGTTGATTTTTATTACATAAAGCCCCCGAATCTTAAAGTTCTTACACCACTGTGTACCTCCTATTGTGGTTGATGGTACAAGACAACAAGGTCTCATGAAGGCCACACATTCACAGAACTTATTATTGTCCTCACACTCATTGACTTAATTTTCCAAAGGGAGCATACCTCTATGGAAGATTTTCACAATGATCTCCTTCCTCGAGTTTTTCACTGCAATGTCCCTTCATAGTCTCATCTGAGGCCACCAATTTCTTTTTTTTTTTTTTTTAGTTTTTGGGCCACACCCAGTGACGCTCGGGTTTACTCCTGGCTATGCGCTCAGAAGTCGCTCCTGGCTTGGGGGACCATATGGGAAACCGGGGATCGAACCAAGGTCCGTCCTAGACTAGCGCAGGCAAGGCAGGCACCTTACCTCCAGCGCCACCACCTGGCCCCTTTTTCTTTTTTTTCTTTTTTTTAATTATGATGCCAGTGGTCTCAGTTGATTATCTTGCCTGGGCTTTCAGGGCCATTGCTTTCCCTCACAGAAAAGAATTTCAGGAGGAGAGGAGCAGTGAAGTCAAAACAGATTTTATTTATTTATTTATTTATTTTTGGTTTTTGGGCCACACCCGGCAGTGCTCAGGGGTTACTCCTGGCTGTCTGCTCAGAAATAGCTCCTGGCAGGCACGGGGGACCATATGGGACACCGGGATTCGAATCAACCACCTTTGGTCCTAGATCAGCTGCTTGCAAGGCAAACGCTGCTGTGCTATCTCTCCGGGCCCAAATTTTTTTTTCTTGAGGGGTATTGTTGGGCCACATCTGGCACTGCTCAGGCGTTACTCCTGGCTCTGTGCACAGGAATTACTGCTGGCAGGCTCAGGGGACCATATGGGATGCTAGGGAACATATGGCATACAAAGCAAATGCTCTCCCTGCCTATCACTCAAGTCCCCTCAAAGTATTGAGGAAGGGAAGAGAGTAACATGCTCATGAGGGAGTGCCTGCTTCTCCAAAGATGTAGAGAGCCTCAGTAAACAACTCAGCATGAAAGTAATAAAGTAGCCATCTCAAGAGTAGATGTGTGGGCCACATCTGTATGTATTGACTGTGTTCATGGGCCCAGGGAACACATGTGTTGACCGTTAGATTTTTGGTGGTGAGTTTAGAGAGAACTTTATAGATCTTGGATATCAACCCATGAAAAGTTTTTTTTTTTTTTGGCCAGGAATTTCATGAGAAAGTTGAATAGGCTAAGCACAGATACGTGGGTATCTACCTATACATGTGATATGTAGATCTTTCTGGCAGTGCCATATGTGGGGCTGGGAACCAAACCAGAGTAGGCTACATCTAAGACAAACACTTAAGACCCTGTCCTCCAACACTGTGCATATAGTTTTGACGATGAAAACTGAATTACCTCTCTGGTGCAGGTTATCAGTAGTGGGGATGATATAAGAATATACAGAAAATCTCTGTATCTTCATCTCAATTTCTGTGTGTAATCAAAACTGCTTTTTTATTTAAAAAAAAATTCTTGGGGCCGGAGCAATAGCACAGCAGTAGGGTATTTGTTTTGCATGCAGCTGATCCAGGACAGACACAGGTTCAATCCCCGGTGTCCTGAACCAGGAGCAGTTTCTGAGCACAGAGCCAAGAGTACCCCTGAGAGTCACCGGGTGTGGCCCAAAAGCAAAATAAAGTTTTCTTGAAGACTTCAAAGAAGTCGAGCCACTGTTCTTCTGCATTGCAAGGCAAACACCCTACCTCCATGCTATCTCTCCGCCCCCAGAAGGCCAGCCTTCTAACCCTTCTAACCCACTTCTTTTTGGACCTTGACACTGACTTCTGGCCCAGTTGTCTGAGAATGACAAAAAAAAAAGGTTCCATGGGCCGCTGAACACTGTTGGAAAACACCCCACACACACCTTTCCCAACTCCAAAGGAATAACTGTTTCTCCAAAGGAGAAACGTCAAAGAAGTTTGAGGAACATTGAAGCTTACCGCAAAGAGTGGTGAGTGCAGTTAGAGAAATAACTACACTAACCACTATCATGACAGTGTTAATAAGTGAGAGAAATAGAATGCCTGTTTCGAATACGGAGGCAGGGGTGTGAAAGGAGGGAGATGGAACAACTGGGGTTTGTTCTTTTTATGACTGAAACCCAATTACAAACATGTTTATAACCATGGTGCTTATTAATAAAGATATTATTTAAAAGAAGAAAAAAAAAGACTCTGTGATTCTCCCACAAAGGAAATATTGCTTATAAAGTTCCTCAAATTTTCTTGACTTTGAAGCTGCAAAATCCTAAGGATTTTATATGTTGGAGAATTAATTCCAGTACAAGTAAAGGACCTGAATTCAATTCTCAGCCCCACATATGATCCCCCAAGCACCATCAGGAATTATCCCTGAGCACAGAGCCAGGAGTAAGCCCTGAACACAGAGGGTATGACCCAAAAAAAATTCTAAAGTTAAAAAACGGGGGGGGGGGGCGGCGGCAGAGTGGTAGCACAGTGAGAAGGCATTTGCCTTGCATGCAGCTGACCTAGGACTGCAGTTCGATTCCCCAGCTTCCCATATGGTCCCCCAAGCTGAGAGTGATTTCTGAGCGCATAGCCAGGAGTAACTCCTGAGTGTAACCAGATGTGGCCCCCCCAAAAAATAAAAAACTTAAAGACTTTGATTCTCTCCTTCCCTGCTCAGAAATATCTTTCTTCCCCTTTTCCCTCCCCTCCTCTCCCATCCTCTCCTCTCCTCTACTTCTGAGGTCATGGGACTCCAATAGCCACCAGGGAGGCCAAGCACTGGCAGACAATGAGTCCAAAGCCCCAGATACCAGAAGGCTTCAACCGAGAACAGGCCTGGTCCTGAGCCATGGGGAAAAGAAAAAAGTAAAAGATAAATATTTTGACAGTGAGATTTGATATATGGTGGAATGAGTGAGTACAGTTATTCCTTTGGAGTTGGAAAAGGTGAGAAGGGGTTTCCAACAGGGTTCAGTGGGTCATGGAACCTCTTTCTTTGTCATTCTCAGACAACTGGGCCAGAAGTCAGTGTCAAGGTGCCAAAAAGAAATGGGTTAGAAGGTTCAGAAGGCTGGCCTTCTGGGGCCGGAGAGATAACATGGAGGTAGGGCATTTGCCTTGCATGCAGAAGGACAGTGGTTCGAATCCTGGCATTCCATATGATTCCCCAAGCCTGCCAGGAGTGATTTCTGAGCATAGAGCCAGGAGTAACCCCTGAGCACTGCTGGGTGTGACCCA
>PVKC010015532.1:0-21406 GCA_004027635.1 Crocidura indochinensis
CTTCAACAGACGAGTGGCTAAAGAAACTGTGGTACATATACACAATGGAATATTATGCAGCTGTCAGGAGAGATGAAGTCATGAAATTTTCATATACATGGATGTACATGAAATCTATTATGCTGAGTGAAATAAGTCAGAGGGAGAGAGATAGATGCAGAATAGTCTCACTCATCTATGGGTTTTAAGGAAAATATAAATCATTTTTGTAACAATCCTCAGAATGAGGGAACTGAAAAGCCAGTATGGAGTACAGGTGGGGGTGGGTTGGGAGGGAGGGAGTTTTGGGACACTGGTGGCGAGAAAGTTGCATTAGTGAAGGGTGTGTTTAAAAAAGAAGTTAAAGAAAAAATTAAAAAAAGAAAAGAAAAAATAAGGCCTCCCAATTCTTAGCACAGGCTGTGTTCTTTACACTGACTGTATAGAAAGAGGAGGTACAGTAAAAAAAAAAGAAAAAAAGATTACAGTTTGCATTTACTGTTTTTCAAGACCATATTTCCAAGCCCATCTCAAAGTATGACTCTGATATGAACCCCCAGGATCTTTGCTTATCAACTTTGCATTGAAAGGGAGGTTATGAATGTGACTGTTACAGGCTTCAGAGAACACACAACTGCGAATAAACACAAAAGCAGTCTCAAGTACAGAGTAACAGCAAGGAAGAGAAAACCATACAGAACAAATGTGCCAGTGCTTAGTTTTAAAGAGCAAAGAGCCAAGGGCCAAAACAGACTGAAATAGCTAAAACAAGATTTGATCCTTCTTTTGATTGTCACCCCAGGTGTGGCAACCTAAATAGATAACCAACTTTGGTTTTTAAGCCAAATCACATCTAATAATAGAAAATATTTATTGCACGTATAACCCAAACATATGAGCATGCATCATCTCTCAGGCTGATTGTGGGTACCAGGTTCTTAATATTTTCATGAAATTGGTTTGATTTTCTTGAACCCTCTGTTCTGATGATCTGAGTAGAGGTGGTGAACAGGCTTGTACTTTTCCATGTAATTTCTGTTCCATTCTCCATCCTTTTTGCATTATGCTCCCCACATATGGGCTTGGATGTTTGATAGAAACGAGATCTAAATGAGTCATAAATCATTTGACCCTCCCCAATTCCTCTAAAGCCCTGACTATCCACAGAGTTTACTAGCAGAGTGTTAGAGGTGGATCTACTTAACAGCACTGCTTAGACGATTTGACACTTCTAACCTTACAAGTCCTTGAAACTTGCCTGCAAATGTGCTGTCCATTTGTCCTAAGGATTTTCACCTCATACTGTGTGTTGCCTCCTTTCTCCTCAGCCCAAGTTCAGTCACCCATAGCTCCCACCCAAGGTTCAGATAATTTTTCCTGCAGAACAGTTTAGCGAGCCTTCTATTTTATCACAGACCATCTGTTCATGCCCAAAGGGCTGCATCACCATATTTGTGACAGAATATGACTCTTCCTCCCCAGGAGGAATTCCATGCCAGCCCTTGGAGGGATATAATTTTTCCTTCCTCTGCCATTTCAAAAATAAAGCTTGCAAGGCTGGGCTGTCTGTCATTGAAAGTATGTCCTTAACTTATCACCATAACTGAAAATATAAACGGGATATACAAGGGAGGGCTATCTACTACTTACAGGATTTGCTGAATTGTGTTTGTTTTTGTTCCTACAGCATTTATCTTAACCCTCCACCAACTAGAGTGTTTCTCTTTCCCAAGTTCCAACAAACAGTTGAAAAAGGAAAAGGAGAAAGGAGAGTTTTGATCTCCTATGCCTGAGTCCCCATTTGCTCCCCATCTTGTTCTGCTGCATCCCTAGTGGAGGTTAAGTTATCATGTATTCATGGTGGTTTGTTTTAGTTTTATACCAATCAAGACTTGGAATACCCAGATATTTAATCAACTATAATCCTGGTTGCTCCCACGAAGATAATTTTGAATAGAATTAATATTTCAACCAGTAGCCTAAGCAAGATCAAAAGCAGTACATTTAAATTTTTTTATCATGTGTGATTTATGACTATTATAGTAATATATGGTTTAATAAGTATGGTTTAAAAAGATGTTAATGGACATAAACTTGAAAGTTTGTGATGGTCAATTTTATGTGCCAACATTTTCTATTTTTTTAATGTGATAATTGGGAGGTTTAACAATAGTAGTTAAGAACCAAGAGACAACAATAGTTTATGACCCCAAGTTGACTCGAGCTGCCTGATGTTTTTGTGCCAATTTTGAAGTTTTTACTGACATTTACTTTTAACCAGTTGGGGTCAAAGAGATAGCACAGAGGTAAGGTGTTTGCCTTGCCTACTGCTAGATTGGGTCCCTGGCATGGCATATGGTACCCAGAGCACTGCTAGGGGTCATTCCTGAGAAAAGAGCCAAAAACTGACTGCCTCTGAGAAAAACTGGGTCTGAGTTTAACTTCTTTCAATAGAGTTAAATTAAAATATAAAAAAAAAACAACAGCTCTTTTTGGCAAAGATGAGTCTCTATTTTCTCCTCCTCAAAACCTGGTTGAATCTTTAGGACAAACACAGAGGGGCAGGTTTCAGGTCAGACAGCCTTATATTTGCAGCCACAAAGGGTTCATATCAGGAGATGACACAAGAGAGAATTTAATGCCCATTTGACACTTAGTTGCCAGTCTGCACTCTAACCCCAGAATGCACTTCCCTCTTCTCTTCTTTTATAAAAATAAATTCTTGCCACTGGACCAGACAGACAAGGTGGTTGCTTTGAGAACAAATGCCTGACATTTTTACCATTGCTGACTTGTTACTAATCAGGCACTTTTTCTTCTTTTTTCTTTTTTCTTAATTTTTTTTTGTGAGAGAGAGAGGGGGAGTGGGAGGGAGAGAGAAGAAAGGGAGAGGGAGGAAGAGGGGGGGAGAAGAAAGGAGTGAGAGGGAGAGAGAGGAAGAGGGGGAGGGAGAGGGAGAGAAAGGAGTGACAGGGAGAGAAAAAGGGAGAAAGAGGGGGAGAGAAGGAAGGAGCAAGGAGGAGGAGAGGGAGAAGGAGGGAGAAAGAGGAAGAGGGAGAGTAAGGAGTGAGAGGGAGAGAGAAAGAGAGGGAGAAAGGGAGAGAGGGGGATAGCGAGGGGGAGAAAAAAGGGAGAGGAAGAGAGGGAAAGAAGAGAGAAAACAGTGAGAGGAAGGGAGAGGTGGGGGGGGAGAGAAGGAGAGGAGGATCGGGTACTTTTTCAAGGATGCCATTTCTGTTGATTGACTTGTTCAGTACAAATGGACCTTCTCATTACAGCCAGACTCAGAGGTTGAGAATTCCTTACTTTGGTGAAGACTGTGACTTTGCCTTACTATCTCCTTTTCATCTCTACAGTAGACAGATTTTTACACTGAAAGTAATGCATACTTTTGGATTTCCATTCACAATATTTTTTTTAATGTTCTCAGCAAAAAGGCACTTGGGTTGTATGTGTGTGTGAGACCCTAAAATCAATTCCCAGTAAATAAAACCGTAACCAGTGGACCCAGAGCAATAGAACATGGATTAGAGGCAATAAAGAAGAACAGGTATTACTATGCAGACTCTGATTCATTCTCCATGGCTTAGGTCAACTGCCAGATACCAGATAAATTAAAGAACCATAACTTCTGCTTTTGCTGAGGAAGACTCAATTTAAAAGATTAACATTTAATAAAGGTAGAAAAAGATGGATTAAAAACAGGATGATATCATCTATATGTGGTCTTTAGAATAACTGCATGAATAAATCCAAGGATTTAAATGGACGTTGTCAGTGTATAGTGAGAAGCAGGAAAAAAATTAGTGGAGGATGAGAAAGACGAATGTGAAATGACAGGAGAGAGAGGTCAAGGGGACTCATGTACATTGGTAGTATTAAGAAAGAAGACAACTAATTATCCAAGCCAGAGTCAACAAAAATGAAATCATAAGACTCAAACTTTAACAATCAAACTTAAAAACAGGCAGGCTGAGGCAGGGGGTGGTGGCATGGGATGGGCTCAGGAAACAATGGTGGAGAGAGGTTGACACTGATGGTGGTATTGATGCTGAAGCATTGTATGTCTGATTCAACAACAAATAACTTTGTAAATCACGATTATTTAAATAAAAAATGCCACAAAAAACAAGAGATGAACTTAGCCAATAATTATAATGCAGTCTTTCCCCTCTAGCGCCCACCCAGAGGGTGTATCTCATTCATTGAGTTGGGACCTGGACAGAACAAAATGACTATAGGAATGGGTGTTGCTCTGGTCTGGCTACTAGAGACTTTCAGACTCTCTTATCTCTGCACTCATACTGTAGTGTGGCCCATGGGTTCCTCTACTTGTTGGCTGATGACAGATCTAGAAACAGATCACATGAAACAGAGCCAGTTTCTTATAATGACTTGATATATAAATGATTAGATGTTATACATGATAGGTATGTATACATATATATATAGTAGCTACATGTATATATATAATTTAAGCGTGTCCATTGAAGAAGAATAGAAAAGAAGTAGCTATATTACATATATGCATGTCTCCTATTAATCATTGTTACTCAGAGAAACAAAGACATCACTGTAGAAGAGTTCTCTGACTAGATATGAATGTCTCTCTGTAAATCTCCTCTTACTTTATGTGATTCAAACACTCACTCATTGGTTCATTCTACTTAACCTTCCAAGTTAATCTAATTTGTGCAATTTTCCTTCTGCAGATACCCTGTGCTTAGATTCAATGTAAGCTATTGTAAGAACGACTGTTATTTCTTAGGTGCCCTTCAAACACTAAATATCAGTCAATTGGAAAGAGGCAAAAAGTATCAAGAGAATGAGTATATGGCCTAAGTTGTGGAGTTCACACTTTGCAGGGTTGAAGTTCTGAGTCATCCCCCACCCCACTCCAACCCCCCAAATAGCCATACCATCTCATCTTGAGCACCTCTGGCCCTGATAACCCCTTGGAGTATCTCTATGAGTGATCTTGTACTGCTGAACAGAGGATTACTTTGGTCCAAGCACAGTATTCAACAAAAATTCTACAAACTGAAGATATTCATTGGGGAAATACAGAATAAGAAAACCAATGGGTGAATTGTTTAATAATGAAAAGTGCTAACCATTATCTTCTAATTAAAAACAGGAAAAAATGAAGTGGAAGTTGGTAGTAATTTAAAATAAAGTTAACACAGAAATGTCACTGACAAGGTGACATTTTTGGTATATTAGCTTCTTGTTGCTGATGTAATGAATTACTGTATACTAGTGCAGTATTTTTCAACTTTTTTTGTGCAACTGCACACTTTTTTCATGAAAAAAAATCACGAGTACACCACCATTAGAAAATGGTAAAAAAAAAATTAACTCTGTGCCTATATGACTATATATAAAGTAATTCTCTTGAATAGTAATCAAATAAACACAAATAATTATTTTATAATTATTTAATTATGAAATAATGAAGTATTTTATAATTGTCCATATTTCTGTTCATTACTCAGTGCAAACTTGGGCCTGTTATTTTATCTGTACTTATAAGCAGGTTTTCATTTCTGTTCAGTTCATGATTTCAAACAGCACACAGCAATTCTCTGACTTTTCTTGTGAACAAAAGTTCAGCATATGTTTTACTAATAAGAAATTAAGATGACATTACATCTGTGTTTTCTTTGAAGATCCTAAATGATGGTCTGCTTCCTTGCCATGTAGTATTTCAGCTACATTTCTTGGCTGAAGGCACCTTCACACAACCTCAAAACTAGCCCACTATAGCTAGTTGCTCCAGTTGGTCACAATGCTTTGTCTTCATCAAATTTCCATCTATATGTTCTTTCCTTGGTGGAGGGGAGGGGAGGACCACACCTGGAAATGATCATAGACTACTTCTAACACTATGTTCAGGGATGACTGTGGTACTCAAGGTAATATATTTGGTGCTGGAGACTAAATTAATATCTACAGGGTACACAGGAAGTACCTTAAAGCTTGTGCTATCTCTCTGGTCCTCACTGGCATTTTCTTATAACAACACAGATGATTTTTATTTGGGATCATTCTTTTGTATAATTCAGAAAAGTATTCCCATCTCAACATCCTTAATTTTATCACAACTGAAAGAACATACAACTCTTTTCATCATATAACATAGTTATTATGTTTATGAGATTAGAAATTAGATCTGTTTTGAGATATCACTTTTACTGAGTTTACTGAGTTACAGCAAAAGAGTAGCCATTTAAATTGACGATAGAAAATTTTCCCTTGTTCATAGAATATTTTAGTATATATGCTGCTGAAGTGAACATTCTCATGTCCATAGAATAACAGCTATAGAAGACTCCAATCATGTGTGTTTTCATATATTAATAACATCAAGGAAATCTGTGTGGTTGGAGTGAACAGAAAAAAGATAAGTTAGAGAAATAAGTGTGTTCACTAAGAGGAGATAGGTAAATGAATTACAGCTTTGAAGTCTATTATAAATATTTAGGATTTTCTTTTCAAATGAGAGATTATAAAAGGGAAGAACCCATCCAAGTAAAATGCACTGGACACTGTAGCAATCAACTGAAATGATTGGCTTTTAGCAACAAATCAATTATCATACTATAACCCTTTATAACAGTCTACTTTAATTGCCTTCAAATCACAGATACACACCGTCCAAAATTTTCCTACTCTACATTCTCATAAATTGTTTTCTCCTAAAATATGAAATATTTCTTCAATATAACAATTAAGGCTTTCGCTTTTATTCCACGTCTCCCACATTAAGCACTTTGGCCATTCTCTTCATATTCCTAACTCTATAGATTACATTACTCAACATATTCTGCTCTAAACATTTCACACACAAGAATTCTAGGTATCTGAAAGAGAGGTGAAGAACGGGAAGAAAAAGGGAAAAGGATGGATATACATGTAGGTGTCAATCAAGAGCCAGGCAACCAGTAGACAAATGCAGGCAACATTTCACAGAAACGCCACAAGGTTGAACAAGCATCATTAATAATGGCCCTGAGCACCAAGATCACAATGAGCCCATGAGAGGCACTGCTGGCCTGTGGCCTGGGTTGGGCAAGCACATAGCTCCCTGGCACAGGAGACCATGCTCAATGGCCCCAGGGACTCACTATTATGCCTGACCTGGACTGCCAGTTTGGAACTCAGAACAGAACCAAAGGCTTGTCTATTTCTCTTTGCCTTCCAGCAATAGCAGGCATCCTTTACCCTTTGGGTAGCCAGCAAAGAATCCTGTCCTAGGGAGCTCAGGATCAATATTTCAGACTTTAATCTCACCACAGAATATGTCTCCTTTGCCCTTCCCCTCCAATTCCCATAGGCAGTGGAGGACTAAGAGTCCAAGGAATTGGGCAGTACATTTAGACAGGAGAGCTGCTACATGAGCCTGGATACTTAAGGGGATTGGTAAAATTCAAAGAGCAGGAGAAAACCTGACATTAATATTCTCAGTTATTTGATCATTTCTAACCCCTCCCCACAAATGTGCTTTGCTCTCGAGTAAGCACCTGTCAAGATTCAAATGCATCTAATAAATGCACAAAGTGGCCTTTGCTAGATTGTCTAATGCTGAAAATCCCTTAGGATAATTTATTTTCTATCTAAAATATACTCAAAATAAATCATGTGAGCAAATCACAGCCCTCTGATCAGGATTGGGGGTCAGATTATTTGCTGAAATGGACAGATGGAAAGTGAAAGAAAAGATTAGAGATGATTTACTTGGTCAGTACAGACACTAACCACCAGCATAACCAGCTTAAGATATCTGCCTATTCTTTGTAATCTGGAAGATGGTATGCTTTGCAGTGTGTGTTTGTGTGTGAATGTGTGTGTGTGAATCATTCACAATAAACTCTAATATTGTTCGGCACATGCTCTGTTGCAAGCTCACATCTATAGTATGTGTACAGGTAAACAGAATTCAGCTATTCCCAGCAGGTTGGGCACAGAAAGCTTTGGTCCTTTGACTTCTACTTTATGAACTTCCCATTAAAAAAGTCTATAGTTTATTCAGTGCATAAAATCTCAGTTTCCCCATGTGTCAAATGCAGACATTAATTCAGCAGCCTAACACTTCAGTTCTTGTAAAAAGTAAATATAACTACTCATTACAATGCTCAAAGCAGAATACACTCAAATGAATATTTAATAAGGCACATTCAAGAGAGACATAATAACAACCACGAATATGAAAGTGACATAAAAAAGTACAAAGAATCAAAGAATTGCAGTGGAATGGAAGACAGGCTAGGATAAAAAACAATAGGAATAAAAATCAAATGCGTATTTAGAGACACCAAAAAAGAATTAAAAAATCTATTGGTAGAATAGAATTAATATTTAAAATAATAAGTCAATAAATATTTCCAGATATATAAAATTATCTGAAGCATCACCTTTACACTATCCTAAAAATTATCAGGAAAAAATTGACATCAATTAACTCTAAAATAGATCCTAACTAAAGCAATTAGAGTTCAAGTATAAAGATAAATATTCCAAGATCCTAACATCTAGCTTATATATGGCAAAGGTATCAGGTGGGTCAAAAAACTACATCAAAAGTCTAATAACCTACTCAGCATTCGGGAAACCAGGGCTTGATTTCCAGCACCATATTCCCCCCCCCCTCCAGTACTTCTATAAAGGGCCCAGAGCCCTGACCCAGTAGGGGTCCCTGAGCACTACCAGGTATAAACCTAAAAACAAGTCAAAGGCACGACATCAAATTGTAAAACAAATCAAACAACTTACAAATAAGCAAATGGTGTGTCAGCACATATTAAGAAATATACCAGAAAATTCTCTACTGTATAACCACCATAGAGTACTATGTATTATATATTCTACCATAATACTTTCTCTCTCTCTCTCTCTATATATATATATATAAACTCTACGTCTATAGAGATCTCTTTACTATAAATATATCTATAGCCACAAGACATTCTAATGTTGATAGTTCTGTTTTGTAGGGTAGTAAGAAAATGCATTCCTAGACACAATGCCTATGGCTACTTTCACAATGAAATAAAGGAGTATGTGGTTTCTTGCTCAAAAATATTGATAGATGATAGATAGATAGATCTATAGATTAGGTTAGAATAGGGGGCTTTTGCTGTATAAATCCAAACTCAATAAACCCCCCAAAATTTACTACTAGATCTTGTACAGAATAAATTTAATTACATCTATCAACTTGAAGAAGAGTTTAATTTACCCAAATAATGATGAGAAAATATCAACAGAAGAATTTAGATGGGTAATCAAAAAAAAAAAAAACAAATACACATGAAATGGGAATCCCCGGTGGTATATAGATATAGAGATATAGATATAGCTATAGATATAGTAAGTGGGAGGCAGACCTACTGGGGAAGCAAAAAAACTACAGAGATAAATGTATATCTACATATGCAATATGAATGTATTAAATGCATATTTATAATAGAAATGAAGATATAAGGCTAAAATAATTTTGTAACAATATTTTAATAAAACAATATTGGAGATGAGAGAATGAAGATGAAAGTTCTACTGTGATATATTATGAGGAGAAATAGTCCAACTGGAAAAGAAGAGAAATCTAAAAAAAGAGTTCATTAGTGTGTACACATTCTAAAGGATAGTTAGAAATTAGAAACAAATTGATAAGCTAAACAATAATTTGTTAAATCAGATTTGCACAAAGAGTAGTTTTGTTTTCTTTCTTTGTTTCTCTTTTTCTTAAACAATAATTTGTTAAATCAGTTTGCACAAGGTAGTTTATTCTTTGTCCTTTCATTCTTTCCTTCCTTCCTTCTATCCTTCCTTCCTTCCTTTCTTTCTCGGGCCACACACCACACTCAGAGGTTAATCCTGGCTATGCAATCAGAAATTGCTCCTGACTTGGGGGACCATATGGAATGCTGGGGGATTGATCCATGGTCCGTCATAGATTAGCACATGCAAGGCAAACACCCTACCACTTACGCTACTGCTCCAGCCCCCGTTTATGGTTTCTTAAGGTTAAGTTTATGGTTTCCACTAAACAAAAATTCAAATCTTCCTTAATCTTCTATGAAGTTTTTTAGGAAATAATGACAAATATCTATAGACCACAAGACTGAAACTTCAAAACTTTAATTTTAATAGTTCTAGAGACTAGAAATCCAAGACCAAAATGTCAGCAGGTTTGACTCTGTGTGTCATAGACTACTGCTATGAGGATCTGAATCAGAGTGATTAAGGCTCCATCCCAATAAGAGCTCATTTGAACTTTTTTCTCTTAAAAAGTTCACATCTTAAATCAAAACATAAGTCAAGAGTTTCAATAAAAATTGCAGGGTATTCAATTCACCTATTTAGAGAAAGAGCTGCTCAAATTATTTTACAAGATAGAATCCACTATTGAACCTATTTGAGTTTTAAAATTTTTTAAATAATTTTAAGAGAAAAATAAATTTTAAACTGGTAAAAATATAATAAACTTAGATAAAAATTTTCAATGCAAAGTTTTACCTATTGTAGATGACTATAAGTTATAATAACCTTCTGTTATCATAGAACATTTAACTATGAAAGAAAACAATATCTAATTCCCATTACCAAATAAGACTGATACATTCATTTGAGACAGATGTGGAGTAACAGATACACAAAAAAAATCTTAAAAGCTTATAAGCCATCATAAATATTGGTAAAAAAATCTTTTAGACCAAGCAGAATCTAACACATAATAAAAATATTCTATGACTAAATGGGGTTTATACAAGAATGTTAAGTTGGTTTAATACTATGAAATCTATTGTATGCTATTTATCATATTATTAGATCTGAGGAAAATTTTGTGGGATCCATAAATCCTGAAAATATCCTCATAAAGTTCCATAACCATGATGATCAGCAAGAAAAATAAAAGTAGAAATTAAGAGTATATTTGTTTGGTTAATTGGTTTGGACAGCCCTGGCTATAATCAGGAATGAAACCTAGCTTGGTTTTTGCAGGATCAGCAGTGACACCATAAATTGAACCTGGATCTCCCACATAGGAATTATGTTCTTTAAACTATCACTCAATCCAAGCTGAGTGATTATTAAAATGCCTTTGCAAAGTGTATCTTACTCCTTAAACTATTGCCTAATTCAAAGGGGAAAAAAATACATGTACTCTCTCATGCTAGTTGATATTGTAACACAAATATTAGTCAACTTGTAATACATGCTTGCCTAGTGGGGCTGTCTGAGAAGAACTGTGAGTCCTGTCTTTTCTTTGTGTTTATTTGTCCTCTGCTGTCGTCCGGATCTTGTGGGAGTGGGCCAAACTGGCTCCAAAACAAAAAACAAAAAACAAAAAAAAACAAAAAAACTCGCTCTCCCAGAGGGTCATTCTAGTGCAGAAACACGCAGGAACACATCATTAAAGTGAAAACCAGCAAGAAGCGAGTACTTTGCAAAAGCAAGGTCCCCTGATTGTGGCGTCAGGCTGGGAATTTCTGTGAATCCACACCTGTCTAGTGGGGCTGACTGCGAAGAACTGTGAGTCCTGTCTTATTTTTGTTACTATTTGTCCTCTCCTGTCGGCCGGACCTCATGGGAGTGGCCTGAAAAGAAGCTGCAGAAGAGCACTTTGGCTCCACTTCGCTAAGTGGCTGTGAGCTCTTTCTAAGGAAAGAAAATCATCGCAATAAGAAGAGAAAAATCACAGTAAGGACTGTGCTGGATCACTGAAGTCCTGCATTTCTCTCTTGACTGTCTTCTCTGCTGTGTGCCTAGGCCCAAGATTTGATCCTTTGAGAGGCCTCATCCACGGAGGACTCCACTCCCTTGTAGGCAAATCGACACACCCAGAAAGGGCAGAACCAGAGGAGTGTGGCTGCGCACATCATTTACCCAATGAATACCCAGCGCAACACGTAGAAAAACACACAATACTAGTGTGACAATGGGGAAACAACGCAGGCCAGCATCAGACATAGAGAAGGAAGATGACAATTCTGATGACCAGATAATGACCAACGAACTAATCAATATCTCAGATAAGGACTTTAGAAAAGCAATATGGAAGATGTTGAAAGAACTCAAAGATACCATGGACCAAGTTGAACAGAACACTAATAAGAACCAAGAAAATATGATGGCAGAAATCACAAAATTCCAAACTGAAATAACATGTCAACTAACAGACCTGAAAAACTCAGTAAATGAATTGAATGGTAAAATGGATGATCTCAACACCAGGGTAGAAGAAGGTGAGAATAGAATTGGTGCTGTGGAAGGTGAGAAAAATAACACTCCATACAGTGGGAGAGATTGGAAAAAAAACTTAAAACAAACGAACAGACAATGGAAAAAATAGTCAAAGAATGGGAACAGATGAAAATACAAGTCTATGATAAGATTAACAGAACAACTTAAGAATCATTGGAGTCCCAGAGACACAGGAAGAAAATTTCCAGGAAGAATCAACTGTCAAGAACATCATTAAAGAGAAACTTCCAGAACTAAATAATATATGTGATCAAATCTTGCATATCCGAAGAGTACCAACCAAAAGAAACCCCAGAAAAAATACCCCAAGACACATCCTACTCACGATGACAAAACCCACAGACAGAGACATAATTCTGAAAACAGCAAGATCAAAAAAGGAAATTACATTCAAGGGAGCATCCTTGAGAGTTACAGCAGACCTGTCACCTGAAACACTCAAGGCCAGAAAGCAGTGGTGGGATATTGTGACAAGACTGAATGAAATGAATGCTTCACATAGAATACTGTACCCAGCAAAACTCACTTTCTGGTTTGACGGAAGAATACATGGTTTCACAGACAAAAAGCAGCTCAGAAACTTTACAGAATCAAACACACGCTTAAGAGAAAAAGTGAAAGACCTAATTTAAGACAAGACTAACCAAAAGACACACCAAATTTCGATATAAAGAGGACATCAAATCCTAGGACAATTCTTTCTCTCAATATCAATGAACTAAATGCACCAGTTCAGAGACACAGTGTCTAAATGGATCAAAAAACTCAATCCAACCTTCTGCTACCTACAAGAAAGCACCTGAATAGTCAGAACAAGCATAGACTCAAAATAAAAGGCTGGAGGAAAATTATCCAAGCAAACAACACCCATAAAATAGATGGAGTGGCCATACTAATATCAGATCATGCAAACTTTATACTCAGGAAGGTTGTAAGGGACAAAGATGGACATTATATATTAATCAAGGGGTATGTAGAGCAGGAAGAAATCATGCTTTTAAGCATATATGCACCGAATGAGGTCCAGCAAAATATTTAATACAATTGTTGACAAAGCTGAAAAATAACATCAACAACAACAAAATATTTGTGGGGGACATCAACACAGCATTGTCAACAATGGATAAGTCAACCAGACTTAAACCCAACAAGAATATAATGGACCTGAGGAGAGATATGGAAGAAAGAGGCCTAGTGGATATATATAGGACACTCCATCCCCAGAAACCTGGATACACATTCTTCTCCAATGTACATGGGACATTCTCCAGGATAGACTTCATGCTGGCACATAAAACATATCTTCAAACTATCAAGAGGATAGAAATTTTGCAGGCTACCTTTGCTGACCACAAGGCCCTGAAATTATTTGTGAATTCCAAAGGAACAAAGAAGAAAAACTCTAATACTTGGAAGTTAAACAGCCTCATACTGAATAACCAGTGGGTCCGAGATGAAATCAAAAAGGAAATCAAAAGATTCCTGGAAACAAATGATAATGAAGACACAAACTATCCGAACTTTTGGGACACAGCAAAAGCAGTACTGAGAGGAAAATTTATAGATTTGCAAGCACACATCAGGAAGGAAGAAGTGGCTTACCTGTGTAGCTTAATGACGCAGCTTATAGAACTAGAAAGTGCTCAAAAAAAGGACCCAAATAGGGAGGCAGAAGGAAATTACAAAGCTGAGAGCAGAAATCAATGAAGTGGAAACCCAAAAAACAATCTGAAAGATCAACGAAAGCAGAAATTGGTTCTTTGAAAAAATAAACAAGATTGATAGACCACCAGCAAAACTAACAAAGAAAAAGAGAGAGAAACTTGATAACTCGTATTAGAAATAAAAAAGGAGAGATCACTACTGATATGGCAGAGATGCAAAGGGTAGTCAGAAACTACTTTGAGAAGCTCTATGCCACTAAAAATGAGAACCTGGAAGAAATGGATAAATTCTTGGACTCTTACAATCTTCCACAGTTGAAGGAAGAGGATGTAGCATATCTAAATACCCCCATCACTATTGATGAAATTAAAATGGTAATCAAATGCCTGCCCAAAAACAAAAGGCCAGGCCCAGATGTATTCACTAATGAATTCTTTCAAACTTTCCAGGAGGAACTACTACCAATCCTGGCAAGACTCTTTCATGAAATCGAAAAAACAGAAATACTTCCAAATACCTTTTATGAAGCCCACATCACCTTGATAACTAAACAAGACAGAGATGCAACGAAAAAAGAAAATTACAGACCAATATCGCTGATAAATGCAGATGAAAAGATCCTCAACTAAATTCTGGCAAATAGAATGCAATGCCTCATTAAAAAGATCATCCACTACGATCAAGTAGATTTCATCCCAGGAATGCAAGGCTGGTTTAACATTCGTAAATCTATCAAGATAATACACAACATCAACAGCAATAAAAATAAAAATCACATGATCATATCAATAGATGCAGAGAAAGCATTTGATAAGGTTCAACACCCATTCTTGATCAAAACTCTCAGCAAGATGAAAATGGAAGGAACCTTTCTCAATATAGTTAAGGACATCTACCACAAGCCAGTGGCAAATATTATCCTCAATGGAGAAAAACTAAAAGCCTTCCCTCTAAATTCTGGCACAAGATAAGGCTGTCCTCTCTCACCACTCCTATTCAGCATAGCACTGGAAGTACTTGCTATAGCGATTAGGCAAGAAAAAGATATCAAGGGAATCCAGATAGGAAAGGAAGAAGTCAAGCTCTCACTTTTTGCAGATGACATGATACTCTATTTAGAAAACCCTAAAGGCTCTACCAAAAATCTCCTAGAAACAACAGACTCATATAGTAAGGTGGCAGGCTACAAAATCAACACTCAGAAATCAATGGCCTTTCTATAGACCAATAGTAATAAGGAAGAAATGGACACTAAGAAAACAACCTCATTCACAATAGTGCCACACAAACTCAAATATCTTGGAATCAACTTGACTAAAAATGTGAAGGACCTATACAAAGAAAACTATAAAACTCTGCTCCAGGAAATAAGAGAGGATATGCAGAAATGGAAAGACATACCTGCTCATGGATTGGCAGGATTAACATCATCAAAATGGCAATACTACCCAAGGCATTATACAGATTTAATGCGATCCTTCTAAAGATCCACACGACATTCTTCAAAGAAATGGATCAGGCACTTTTGAAATTCATTTGGAACAATAAACACCCTAGAATAGTGAAAGCAATTATTGGGAAAAAGAACGTGGGAGGAATTCCTTTCCCCAATTTCAAACTTTACTACAAAGCAATAGTTATCAAAACAGCATGGTATTGGAATAAGGCCAGGCCCTCAGATCAGTGGAATAGGTTTGAATTCTCAGAAAGTGTTTCCCAGACATACAGTCACCTAATTTTCGATAAAGGAGCAAGAAATCCTAAATGGAGCAAAGAAAGCCTCTTCAACAAGTGGTGTTGCACAACTGGTTAGCCACGTGCAAAAAATTGAACTTAGACCCCCAGCTAACATCATGTACGAAGATGAAATCCAAATGGATGAAAGACCTTGATATCAGACCTGAAACCATTAAATACATAGAACAACACATAGGCAAAACACTCCAGGACATTCAGACTACAAGCATATTCAAGGAGGAAAATGCACTCTCCAAGAAGGTGAAAGCAGATATTAACACATGGGAGTATATTAAGCTGAGAAGCTTCTGCACCTCAAAGTAAATAGCGCCCAGGATACAAGAGTCCCCCACTGAGTGGGAGAAACTATTCACCCAATACCCATCAGATAAGGGGCTAATTTCCAAAATATACTAGACACTGACAAAACTTTACAAGAAAAAAACATCTAATCCCATCAAAAAATGGGGAGAAGAAATGGATAGACACTCTGACAAGGAAGAAATACAAATGGCCATAAGACACAGGAAAAAAATGCTCCACATCACTAATCATCAGGGAGATGCAAATCAAAACAACTATAGGGTACCACCTCACACCACAGAAAATGGCACACATCACAAAGAACGAGAACAAACAGTGTTGGCATGGATGTGGAGAGAAAGGAACTCTTATCCACTAATGGTGGGAATGCTGTGTAGTTCAACCTTTATGGAAAGCAATATGGAGATTCCTCCAGAAACTGGAAATCGAGCTCCCATATGATCCAGCTATACCACTCCTAGGAATATACCCTAGGAACACAAAAATACAATACAAAAACCCCTTCCTTACACCTATATTCATTGCAGCACTATTTACCATAGCAAGACTCTGGACACAATTTAGATGCCCTTCAACAGACGAATGGCTAAAGAAACTGTGATATATATACACAATGGAATATTATGCAGCTGTCAGAAGAGATGAAGTCATGAAATTTTCCTACACATGGATGTACGTGGAATCTATCATACTGAGTGAAATAAGTCAGAGAGAGAGAGAAAAACGCAGAATGGTCTCACTCATCTATGGGTTTTAAGAAAAATGAAAGACATTCTTGGAATAATAATAATTTTCAGACACAAAAGAGAAAAGAGCTGGTAGTTCCAGCTCACCTCATGAAGCTCACCACAAAGAGTGATGAGTTTAGTTAGAGAAATAACTACATTTTGAACTGTCCTAATAATGAGAATGTATAAGGGAAATGGAGAGCCTGTTCTGAGTACATGCAGGGGGTGGTTGGGAAGAGGGAGATTTGAGATAATGGTGATGGGAACGTCGCACTGATGATGGGTGGTGCTCTTTACATGACTGAAACTCAAACACAATTATGTATGTAATCAAGGTGTTAAAATAAAATAAAAAAAGGAAAAAATATTAGTCAACTTTTACTTCTCCTGTATTAATATAAAAGAATTAAAAACATACAGATAAATATTCTTTATTTATATATGATGAAATAGTTTAATTTTCTCTCAGAAGAAATGAAAAAGCTCAACAAACTAATATAATGATATGATAAGATATAAAATTAACACACTCAAGTCTTGGAATAGGTGTAATTTGTAAAACCTCTGGATAAAATACAGTAAAATATTTCTCATCTCATAAAGGTAGTCTTAAAATGGAAAAATATAACCCTGGTCATACAATACAGGGCAGACGAGGTCTCGTGCCATGCCATAAGTGGGACAGAAAAGAGAGAGAGATCTGAGAGCAGGACTCAACCCACATAGGATCACCACAATAACCCTGCTCAGGCACTGCAGGCAAAGGACATCTCAGGCCACACCATAAGTAGGATAGGAGGGAGGGAGAACTGATAACAGAGCTTAACCCCCACAGGGTCACTGCCATAACTCCGCTCAGGTGCAGAGTTGATCTCTAGCTGCACCGTAAGTAGGATAGGAGGGAGGGAGACCTGAGAGTAGGGATCAACCCCCATAGAGTCCCTGTCATAACCCCATTCAGGTTCTGTAGGGCAGAAGAGGTCTCTGGTCGCCACAGACCACTTTAAAAAATATACTCTGAAATTTCAACACTCCAACCCACTCTATGCAAAGAATAATGGGTAAACTAAGGAAGATATCAACAGCTGGAGATAAGGAGAGAATTTCTAACAGATTTCCAAGTCCTTTGAAACACACAAACTTAATAGGTAAAGTCTGAAATCATTAAATCAGCATTCAATGTCTTAGTAATGGAATTCAAAGAATCACTAACCAAAGAAATTAAGAAATCCATAGATGAGCAATTCATTCAATTCAAAAAAGAGTTCTAAAGGTAGAAGAGATAGTCCATACAAATGGAAATAAGAAAACTAAAAAACATGAAAGCAAGCAGCAGTAGCAGAATTATACACATGGAGAATCATATGGATAAACTCAAAGACAAAATACAAGCCAGAAACAACAAAGAAGTCAACAAAGAAATGAGAGACAAGTCATTGGAAGAAAATGTAATGCACATTTTAATTATGTAATTTACATTTTATAATAATGTATAGTTTAAATATAATTTTAATGTACAATATAATGTAATCTACTTAATGAACAAAGACAAAAGAAATAATCTATGAATTGTTGGAATACCAGAAGGGAAGAAAAGGGGAAAGGGAAAGAACAAGTAGTGAGGAAAATAATCGCAGAAAATTTTTCCACCTTTTGGAAAGAGGTACCTGTACAAAACTAAAAGGCAAAAAGAGTTGCAAATAAATTAGATTATAATAGCTCAACACCAAGACATACAGTAATCTAAATAGAAAAAAAAAAAAAAAAAAAAAAAAAAAAAAAAAAAAAAAAAAAAAAAAAAAAAAAAAGAGAAAAGAGAAAGATGAATTCTTTAAAAAAATAAGAGAGACAAAAAACCTCAAGTACAAAGAAAGAAACATGAGAATAAAATCAGATGTCATATTTGAAAAAATGGAAGCAATTAAACAATGTAATGACATATTTAAGCTACTGAATGAAAGAAACTTCTAACCAGACTCCAATATCTGGTAAAACTCTCATTCATGTGGGAGGGAGGACTAAAAACATTCTCAGATAAAAAAACAACTTTCACTATTTATGCTAAACAAACCAACCCTACATGAAGATGATGAATTACACAACCCAAATACCCAATTGTAACAACAACAAACCTACACAATATAAAAGTACAACATCCTGTCAATAATCTCCTTAAATGTCAAAGGACTAACTCCTCCCTCATTAAAAGACATAGAGTAGGGGCCCGGGAGATAGCATGGAGGTAAGGCTTTTGCCTTTGATGCAAAAGGTCATCGGTTCAAATCCCGGTGCCTCATATGGTCCCCCGTGCCTGCCAGGAGCAATTTCTGAGCATGGAGCCTGAGCACTGCCGAGTGTGACCCAAAAACCACAAAAAAAGACATAGAGTAGAGGGCTGGATCAGAAAACAAAAACCAGATATTTGCTGCCTGCAAGAAACACATCTACAAAGAACAGTATAGACACAAGCTAAGAATAAACGGATGTCGATCAATTATTCAAGCCAATGGAAAACAAAAAAATCTGGGACAGCCATTGTTATAGTAGACCAAATTGCATTCACTATCAAGAAAGTACTCAGAGACAAAGAGGATCATTACTTATTAATCATGGGAAGTACTAACTGTGATCAATATTTATACAACAAATGTAGAGCCAGCAAAATATTTAAGGAATTTGTTTGCAAACATAGAGAAACATGTGGAAGGAAACATGATAGATCTCTCATTGGTTGCGTATATGCTTAGTAGTGTGATTTCTTCCTGTTGCACATAACCCTTAATTAGTACGGAATGTCCATCTTTGTCCTTTACAATTTTTCTGAGTCTAAAGTTTGTGCCATCTGATATTAATATGACCACTCCAGCTTTTTTAAGGGTGTGTTTGCTTGGATGATTTTCCTCCAGCCTTTGATTTTTGAGTCTATGTTTGTTCTAACTATTCAGGTGTGTTTCTTGTAGGCAGTCAAAGGTTGGATTCATCTTTTTGATCCATTTTGCCACTCTCTGTCTCTTAACTGGTGCATTTACCCCATTGATGTTGAGGAAAGATGATTGTCCTTTTAAAATACTTGTTAAAATACTCCAATTTACCCAGTTTCTCTTGATTATGTCTTCTATTAGGATCCAAAGCATTACAAGCATTTGAGATCACTGAAACAAACAAGTGCGTACCACAGACTTATGTTACAGGTACCACTCAATGAGTAAATTTAGGCAAATTACTATTATCTATTTTCATTTTTTCCTTTTCTTTTTATCCTTATTTCCTTCTCTTCTTTCTTATTCAATTCAGCATATGTTACTACTATATTATAAAGCTCATGCTGATGGTGTTTTTTTTTTTTTTTTTAGGAAAGAAACCTCGATGCACAAGACATGGTGGATGAGTCTTCATAGGGTAGACACCTCTTATAGTATTCAATATCATATTGCTTAGTACTCTATAAGTGAAAATTACACTTATCCTAAATTCTCCAGCCACAATCTAACCCTAAGAGCTTAATTTAGCAAAGTTGACCCCTATCATTGATTAAGCACCTAGAAATTGGAAAAAATTCCCACCTGAGGTGCCAGACCAATTTTATTTTTTTTTTACTGATATCTTCTTTATTTTTCCTTCATCTTTTTTTCTTTCTCTCCAAATCTATACCTTAGCTAATTATTTATCTTTTCTTTTTTTTGGGGGGGGGGTCACACCCGGCAGTGCTCAGGGATTACTCCTGGCTCCATGCTCAGAAATTGCTCCTGGCAGGCACAGGGGACCATATGGGGCACCGGGATACGAACCGATGACCTTTTGCATGAAAGGCAAACGCCTTACCTCCATGCTATCTCCCGGGCTATTTATCTTTTCTTAACTCAATTATTTTGTATATGCTCAGACCCATCCTGTGAGGGTTATACCTCCAACATAAACTTATGAATAGATCTCTAATATTTGTCATTAGTTTGACAATGAGTTTGTCTAATGCTTGACATGAGTTTGTATATAATGGTATCCTCTTTGTCTGTACAACCTATACTGCAAAAAATTCCTGACTGTATTATATATAGCCCTCTTATATAATATCCCCTATCTCCCCTTCAGAACTCTTATTCTCTCACTCCCTAATCTTGATCCATTATCCCCTCCTATTTAGCACTCTTAACCCTCAGTTCTTAACTCATTATGTACGGAGACCAACTTCCTGCCCCAATAAACCACCAAGCAGCTCCCAAAGTGAAAAGACACCCTCTCATTCCCACATCTCAGACCCCAGAAAGAAGCTGCAAGCACTATTCCTAATGATCCATTCTATGTGACCCTTCTTCTCATACCATCCCAAATGTGAACTGCTGTGTGTGACCAGATACAGTACCATAAGGACCTCAGGTCAAGGACAGTATTGATCCCTTACTGATGCAAACCATTTCTCAAACTCAATAAGCCCACACTGTGGGATGAAAATGTGCCCTGTATCTCACCCCCCAAATAATAACTCAAAAGAATTAATGGGGATACCTATAATTTCTTTACATCAACAGTTATACCCCTTAATGTGTTTATTTTACAAGACAAGACAGCCTCCATATGTATGTGTATATATATATATATGTATATATATATATAGGTATATATATTAATTCTGCTTGTTTTGTTTCTGCTTAGTATGAAATTCTAGAAAAAAATGTCTTGCTAGGTATAAAAAATCAAGTCAAAACCAG
>PVKC010015533.1:0-21157 GCA_004027635.1 Crocidura indochinensis
TTCTAATTCTAAGCCTTTTACTATAACTGCTGTAGCATGTGTTTTAGATTAAATTGTATGCATGTGTTCCCCATAAAATTAGCCATCATGACCCATTGTTCCACAGTCCTTCCTTTCATCACATTTTAGAAGCCTGTGTTCCATATTAGCAAATAACCCTTAGGGGAAATTATGCATTTTCCATACACCAGCTTTGTTACATATATGATAACACTTATTGTATATTTAAGGATATGGGTCAATATATACAATTTTTAAAATAATAAAACAAGTGGCCAATTGTTTCCTCATGGTAAACTAGGAAGTCAAAAGGAATATATCTAGCATCAATATCAAAACAGAATTAACAGCTCCACTTTTAACCCATATGTTCATGCATGTGTAACTCCATCAATATGTTAACTAGGGTGAAGGCATGCTGCCAAGTTTAGAACCCACTCAAATTCCTTGGATTCTGAGTTTAAAATAAAATTAGAAACTTTTCAGGTCCAGGGTCTTTTTAATGCTGTTTAATGCTGTAAAAATGTGACTTCCTGGGTGAATAAAAGAAGCAAACACACACACACACACACACACACACACACACACACACACAACAGTTTTCGACACCAACTTGTTTCACTCCAAACAATGTAAGTGTGAATGAATAAGTAACCTATGGATTTTGTTTTCTTATTTTAAATCTGTGATTTAAAAAATCTTTTAAATGGAAAATTTGTGGTAAGAACATGCATTGAATTTGGTCAACTCTAAATCATTTGAAAAATATTTGTGAAGCATTTTCTCTCAATGAACATGTAGCAGAATTTTCAGTTCATTATATGACTGTAACTTCATTCTTTACTCTAAACTTCTCCCAAAATTCTCACAGTAATACATAAGAGAAAACAAACTATTAAATTCTCTTCTCTTGCTCTTTACTTTTTCTTTTGCTTCTTTTTGTGGGTCTCAAAAACTTTATGTATCATTACTATTGCACTGGCACAGATGTTTTCTTGATTAAATTGTGTTTCCAACAATTCGAAATGTAAAGTTCTAGGGAATACAACGGATATATATTCACAATAAAAAGGAATTGCATTTGTTAGTAACCTAGAGTGGACATTTATAGATGAAAAGAATTGCTTTCTTTCTGCAGTTCATTATTCATTAATCAAAGTTAACTACTGCTAAGGCATTTTCTTAGGAAGACCTTTGAGAAACTATGAGTGGAAAATAAAATTATAAGGAAATGATAAAACACTGCAATGTCCAAAATCTCTGTTGTATGTGTAAGGAAAAGTATTTTCTGCCCTTTTACTTTCTTATTTGAAATGGGTTCTTTTTCAATGCCTAGATTTAGGCCTTCTCTTTAGAAAAAAATTAAGTTAGAGTCAGTCTTACAAGGAAGTTCACTTGAATGCATAAATTATTACTGAAAACAGAATTATATTATACACATGAGCTTATGATTGCAATTCTGATCAATTTCCCAGTATTCTGCATGCTCATTTCCCCTCATTTTGCATGTTTTGTGAACTTGATCAGGCACTTTGCCAATTGCATATTGGAACATCTTACTGTCTTACCTACTCATTTCACACAGACTAGAGGTCTGAGCCAGGCTTGGACTATCATCCAGAATTCATTATTCAATGAGATTGTTATTTTACTGTATAAGAACAACACTCTAATTTTTCTAACTAATTACCTTAGTGTTTTGAATTATATCCTATTTTGGAAGACTACCTATATATTTGATTCTATTCAAATAATCTATATCAAGCTAGAGGTGCTATAAATAAAATATTGACTTTCATAGTGTGTAGAGAAAATTAAGAAAAAATAAGGGACCACTCACAAGAAGATTTTATGTTCTCATACCTTATGTAATACTACAGGATCTAAAATATTACTTTATAATTATCTTTATACAGCATTTCTGTGAAGCCCTGGATAGCAATTCCCTGGACTATGACAGTTTAATCCGTGAAGATTTTTCCCAACTCTCCAATTACATTTAATGAATCTAATTACTTTGAGGGCATGAAAATTATAACTTTGTTTTATAATTTACTGTTTCTTTTTCTATGTAAAAGAATATCACACTAAATTTTTAAACTAATAGGATTTTTATTTGAAAATTTGAAATTCAGAAACAATATTATTGATTTATTTTTTAATATCTAACAAAATGTATGTAGTTTCTATACAATATCTCCCTACATTCCAGAGATAATTAATGGCTACATAGACTTTAAAAAGTAAGAGTACTTGGAGACATAAATACACAGTTATATAATTCTCCCATGTTTCAGAAAATGAGTAAATCAGTTTTCAACTTTAACATTTCCATATTTCTTATTTTCCTTCAGCATAATATTGTAGATAAGATTATCTTCTCATACTCTAAAATAAAATTTTTTCTTAAGTAAAAAGTGAGCAAAATAAAGTATCACGTCTATTTTATTTTACATAATAAATTCTAGGTACGTTTTTAAAAGCATAAAGTAGGTATATCTTAAAAGATAAATATGGGAGAATTACTCCCCTTAACTAATAGACTGACTTCAACTCATAATATGAAATGCAAATAAAATATAACTCCTATGGGGGCCAGAGCAATAGTACAGTGGTTGAGGGTTTGCCTTGCATGCAGTCAATCCCAGACAGACCCCAATTTGATTTCTAACATCCTATATGGTCCCTAGAGCATGCCAGAAGTGATTTCTGAATGCAGAGACAAGAGTAACCAAAGTGCCGCCAGGTGTGATCCCCCCAAAAAATAATTACTCCTATGTTTAACCCTAGTAATTTTTCCATGTAATTGTAAATAGAGGTGACTGTAATAATAAACACTTTTAAATTATAAACATTTTGAATTAATATATATAGCAGGAGTCTCTGACTTCTATCATATTCTGCATTGGGTTCTGTAAATAAATACATTAGAACATTGTTATAGGCCTTTATAGTGAGAGGTTGATTACACAACTGTTCACTCTAAACTGTTTTTCCATTGTTGCTGGTTTCTTATTGGTAAATAGGATAGTAGAGGTTTGTGTTTCTAGTTCCATCCATGTTGCTGCAATTTGCATGATTGTATCATTTCTAACTGCTATGCAATATTCCATTGTGTATATTCCATTGTGTATATGTACCACATATTCATGATCTATTCATCTGTTGTTGGACATCTAGTTTGATTCAAAATCTTGTCTAACTATGCTGAGTGCTGCAATGAATAATGGTGTGTATATATAATTTTGGATCCAGAAATGTGATTGCTAGGTCATATGGCAGCTCAATCCTAAACTTACTAATCTCTCTTCATACTGTTTTCCATAGGGTTGGACCAAGCTTCATTCCCACCAGCAGTGGATGAAAGTTCCTTTCTTACCACATCCCCACCAACACATATTGGTCATGTTATTTTTTAAATATCTTTATATAAACACTGTATTAACAAACATAATTGTATGGGATTCAGTCATAAAAAGAACAACTCCCTTCACCAGTGCAAAATTCCCATCAACAATGCCCCCATATAACCCCCCCCCCCCCAACTATATTCGAAACAGGTTTTCTACTTCCCTCACATATTGACATTGTTATGATAGTCATCAGTGCAGTTATTTCTCTAGCTGTACACAACACTATTAGTGGGGAACTTCATCATATGGTGAGCCAGTCCTTTCAGCCCTAATCTCTAGGAATTATTTCAATAATGTCTTGGGTTTATTTTTTATCACAACTACCAGTGCTCAGAGGTTACTCCTGGCTCTACACTCAGAAATCACTCCTAGCAGGCTCAGGGGACTATTTGGGATGCCAGGATTTGAACCACCATCCTTCCGTATGCAAGGCAAATGCCTAAAGACCATGCTATCTCTCTGGCCCATCTTTTTTTTTCTGGGGGGGGGGGCACACCCGGCAGTGCTCAGGGGTTATTCCTCGCTGTCTGTTCAGAAATAGCTCCTGGTAGGTATGGGGGACCATATGGGATACCGGGATTCGAACCAACCACCTTTGGTCCTGGATTGGCTGCTTGCAAGGCAAACACCGCTGTGCTATCTCTCCGTCTGGCCCATCTTTTGTTTTTCTTAAAACCCGTAGATGAGTGAGACTTTTCTATGTCTGTGTATCTCTCTCCCTTTGACTTATTTGGATCAGCATAATAGAGTCATATACATCCATGTATAGAAAACTTCAGAACTTCCTATCTTCTGATGGCTGCATAATATTCTATTGTGTATACGTACCAGTTTCCTTAGCCACTCATATGTTGAAGAGTATCTTGGTTGTTTCCAGGGTCTGGCTATTGTAAATAGCTCTGCAATGTACATAGGTGTGAGGAAGCGGTTTTGTTTTGCGTTTTTGAATTCCTAGTGTTTGTACCTAGGAGTAGTATAGCTGGATTATATGGGAGCTCAATTTTCAGTCTTTTGAAGACTTTCCATAATTGTTTTCCATAAAAGCTGGACTATATGGCATTCCTCCCAGCAATGAATGAGAGTTCCTTCCTCCTCCTCCCCATCAGCACCGATTGTTATTGTTCTTTGTGATGTGTGCCAGTCTCTGAGGCATGAAATGGTACCTCATTGTTGTTTTGATTTGCATCTCCATGATGATTAGTTATGTGAAACATTTTTTCATGTTCTTTGGCCATTTGTATTTCTTCTTTGAGAAATTGTTCATTTCTTTGCCCCATTTTTTAATGAGGATAGATGTTTTTACTTGTTATAAGTTCTGTCAGTACTTTGTATATCTTAGATATTAGCCCCTAATCTGATGGGTATGGTGAGTATTTTCTCTCATTCTGTAAGTGGTTTTAATTATTATTTATTATTCATTAGGCATTATTTCTTTTGAGGTGCAGAAGCTTCTCAGCCTCATATTGTTCCATCTATTTATCTCTACTTCAATTTGTTTGGAGAATACTGTTTCCTCCTTGACTATACCAAGACACACAATATCTTGGAGTGTTTTACCTATGAGTTGTTCTATATGCCTTTCGGTTTCAGGTCTGATACCAAGGTCTCTAGTTCATTTGCATATGACCTTTGTGGATGTTGTTAGATGAACATCTGAATTCATTTCTTTTGCAACAACTGACCAGTTTTCCCAATGCCACTTGTTGAAGAGGTTTTCCTTGCTCTATTTTGCATTCATTGACCTTTTATTAAAGGTTAGTTGACTATATGTCTGGAGAACATTCTCTGAATACTCTAGTCTATTCCACTGATCTGCCGGTATATCTTTATTCCAATACCATACTGTTTTAATGATTATTGCTCTGTAATACAATTTAAAGTTGGGAAAAAATGATGCCTCCCACATTCCTTTCCTAAGGGTAGCTCTAGCTATTTGCAGGTGATTATTGTTCCAGATGAATTTCACGAGTGTTTGATCTACTTATTTAAAGAATATCATGTGTATACTTAGAGGGATTGCATTAAATCTGTACAATGCTTTGAGAGTATTGGTATATTAAAGATGTTAATCCTCCCAATCCATGATCAGGTAATGTGTCTCCATTTTTGTGTGTCCTTTTTATTTCTTAAAGCAGAGTTTTGTGGTTTTCTTTGTATAGGTCTTTCACATCTTTAGTTAAGTTGACTCTTCTTTTAAGTTACTCTTGCCAGTGGTTTGTATATCTTGTTTATTCTTTCAAAAACAAACCGCTGGATTCATTGATTTTTTTGTGTTGTTTTCTTTGTTTCTATGTTGTTGTTGTGTTGTTTTCTTTGTTTCTATGTTGTTTGTCTATTATTTGTCTTCTGGGTGTGTTTGGGTTTCTTTGCTGCTGTTTTTGCAGATCCTTAAGGTATTCCTTTAAGCTATTGATTTAGTCATTTTTTCTTTCCTGATGTAGGCCTGTATTGCTAGAGTTTCCCCCTAATTACTGCCTTTTCTGTATCACACAAATTTTGACAATTCGTCTCTTCCTTGTCATTCATCTCTAGGAATCTTGTTATTTCTTCCGTGATTTCCTTATTGATCCAACTGTTGTTGAGCAGCATGTTGATTAATCTCCAAGTGTTACATTTTCTCCTCAATTTCGTTATTACATTCATTCTTGATCTCTGTTGCATAGTGATCTGATAGGGTGCTTCTAATAATCCTTATATCTGTGAAATTGTGCAAATTAGATTTATCTTATTAGGCATGGTCTATTTTAGAGAAGGTTCTAATGTGCATTTGAGAGGAATGTGTTTTCTGCTTTTTTGGGAGTGAGGGCCCTTGTATAAGTCTATTATTTCTAGTCCTTCTAGTTTCTCATTTAGGGCTCTTATGTCTTTGCTAGATTCCTGCCTAGTGGAGCTGTCTAGTGGTTATAATGGTCTGTTGAAGTCTTCTACTACTATCACATTTCCTTCCATATGTTTCTCCAGATGTATGATCAAATGCCTTACATATTTTACTGGATCTGCAATTGGTACATAAAAGTTGATCAGAGTTAGTACTTCTTGATCTAGCGTTCCCCTGATCAGTAAGTAGTGACCCTCTTGGTCTCTGAGCACTTTCTTGATGTTAAATGCAATTTGGTCTGATATAATGATGGTTGTTCCAGCATTTTTTTTGTTTTCCATTGACTTCAATAATTGTTTTCCATCCTTTTGTTGTAAGCCTATGATTATCCTGTACTTTTAGGTTAGTTTCTTGCAGGCAGCAGAAATCCGTTTTTTTGTTTTTTGTTTTCCGATCTAAACCTCTGCTATGTCTCTTTTAATGGGGAACTTTAGTCCATTGAAATTTAATGAGATTATTGACAGAGAGGGTTGTTGTGCCATTATATTGTGTAGGGTGGTTGTTACTATTGAGTATTTGGATTGTGTAATTCATCTCTGAGTAGTTCATTTAGAGTCAGTTTGGTTAGCGCAAGTAGTACAAATTCTTTTTTTTTTTCTTTTTTTTCTTTCTTTTTTTTTTTTTTTTTTTTTTTTTTTTTTTTTTTTTTTTTTTTTTTTTTTTTTTTTTTACTGAGAATGTCTTTAGTCCACCCTCCTGTATGAGTGAGAGTTTTTCCAGGTATTGGATTATAGGTTAATTTTTTCTTTCATTTAATAGTTTAAATGTGTCATTCCATAGTATTCTTGATTTAATTGTTTGAAATGGGAGATCTGGTTTGATTCTTATATTCCTTTTTTGTACTTGAGAGTTTTTTCTTTCTTACTGCTTTAAGGAATTCATCTTTCTCTTTTTTTTTGTCACTTGGATTACTGTATATCTTTATGTTGGTTTATTAGGTATATTTTATTAGGGACTCCTTTCACCACTTGGATTTGTAACAGTGCCTCTTTGCAGAAGGTTGGAAAATTTTCTGCTATTATTTCCCTCACTACTTGTTCTTTCCCTCTCCTTATTTGCTTCCCTCTGTTAGTCCTACAATTTATTTCTTGTGTCTTTGTTCACTAAGTACCTAACATTTTCATCAAATGTTTTATATCTTGTTTTCTTATTGACTTCTTTGTCATTGTTGGTTTGTAATTTTTCATCAAGTTCCTTAATGAGATTCTCCAACTGTGTAATTCTGCTATTATGGCTTTCTAATAAATATATTATATGTAAATGTATATTTATATATATGTATATATATATATTTGGTTTGGGGGCCACATCCAGTGATGCTCAGGTGTTATTCCTGGCTATGTGCACAGAAATCACTCCTGGTTTGGGGGATCATATGAGATGCTAATGTGTGCAAGTCAGGGGCCTTACAACTTGTGCCACCACTCCAGCCACTACTAAGATGTTTTTATTTCCTTTAGTTCTATTTGTATTTCTGTAAATGTTCTTCTTTGAGTTGGTTGAATTGTTAATCTATGGATTTGGGTGGGGGGGCTTTTGGGCCTCACCCAGTGATGCTCAGGGATTATCCTCACTATTAGCTGAAAAATTGCTCCTGGCTTGGGCAACTTTATGGGACACTGAGGAATCAAACTGTAACCTGTCCTAGGTTAGGCATGCAAAGCAAATGCCCTACCACTTGCACCAACACTCCAGCTTCAATCTATGGGTTTCTTAATTTTACTGGATAGAGATTCCTTGATTTCTATTGCTAGTACATTCATTGCCTCTTTTAGGTTCTTTTCTATTGAATTCATGCATTTTGGTGGATTTAGAATCTTGCTAGGATTTAAATATATATATATATATATATGTATATATATACCCAGCTGCTAGTGTCTTCCTTAGTTTACCAATATTTCTTTGCATTTAATGGCTTATAATGTTGAAGTATCAGGTTGTTTAATAGAGTGGTCTGCTGACCTTACTGTGCTAAAATTGTAAGAGGTTTATTTGACTTTTTTCCTAATTGAGTGAGCTTGTCAAAGTATGACAGAGGTATCACAAGCTACTTCATTGTTTTGCTGTTCTGTTTTATGGGCTGTGGATTATCTGAGAGAAATAAGTGTTAGATTTAGTCTGCCTAGATATCTATAGTATACATACTCTTGGTCTCCAGAGTTGCTGGGGAGAAGGAAGGGAGAAATGGCTGCAACTGTGCCGAGGTTTGGCCCTAACTTGGGGCTCTGCCATCCTCTGTCACCTGTGGCAAGGAGTCAGATCCTTCTCTGCACTGCAGCCTTAAGCAAGGATGGTCTCAATTTTTATTCCTATTCAATTTTATCCTGTAACTCTTGCTCCATTATTTGTGCCTATTGAAATATTTTTTATCTTGATTCTCTCATCCATTATTTTATCTCATTCTCATTGTATAAATTAGTTAGTAAGTGGTTTCCTTTATCCTTGAGGTCCAAATGGGCCAATAATAAAAAATAAGTACCATATATTCCCACAATGCTAATTTAAGGTGTATTATCTATGGCCATTAGTATTTGAGAAACAGAGAAGGAATTGAGAGGAAAACAATAAAGCCATATAAAGAACAATGATTTTGACATTGATTTTGAACAGGTCATAAGAAGACAAATGAGAAAATTCCTGCCAGATATTAACTACATTAGTTTAAAGTAATGAAATGGAGAGGAGGAATAAGCTATTATAGAAATGCAAGGCTGTTCTGGCCTACTACGAATATTGGTTTTTGAAGTTCTTAAATTTTAAATTTTTCTCTAAGGATTTCAAATTGACACAAAGATCTTTTGGAAATTATCAAAGATAATGGTTGTGGAATATTATCCAATACCCTTGAATTATAATATACTAGATCTATTAAATCTAAGGAAGAACATCAGGACCTATTTTTCTCTGTATTGTCTTAATCCTGCATAATGCAGCCCAAACACTTACCCCATATCTTCACAGAAATATGTCCTCAAGTGCAATTACTGTGGGAAGCTGCAGATAAAAAATATTTAGTTGTAAGAGTATAATTAGACTTTTCAAAATCTTGGCTGTACACAAATAAAGATATTGAAGGACTTCTATTTTAATAATTCTTTGTGAAGGATTCATTAGAACCAAAGTTCTAATGTTTTGAAAGATTGTTGATATTTTTAAGTTCTGACATATCAGAAATATGTGAAGGTTCTCAATCACTTGTAAAATACCCATTCAAATCCATATTGCCCAGCCTACCTACTCTAGAGAATTAATTTCAACTGTTTTTTTTCTGAGATATATATCATTTGATAATGACAAAATATTTTAAGCCAAATATGATTTAGAATTCCTTTATCTTCTTAATCAATAAGAATAAGAATTTTTTGATCTTCATTATCTTTAATCATAAATTTAGATTGACTTACAAAAACGAGCAAGATAGCAATGATGAAGACTATTTTTTTATAATTTTTATTTTAGTCATAGTGACTTACATATCATTCACAGCAATATTTTAGGTACATATTAACATTGAATCAGGGGGATTCCCACCACCGAATTGTCCTCCCTCCACCTCCACTCCCATCCTGCCTCCAATAGCCTCCACCCTCACACCCAGGGCTGCTAGAATGAGTGGTCCCCTCCATGCCTAGTTTACTATTTAGTGATCTTTCAGCTGTTTGGTCATGGTACCTCCATTATATCCCCCTCTAATTGGGAGGCAGGACTACATAGTTAAGGTTATGTGGTTTTGTTTGAAGAAGAGAAAAGTAATAAAATGGGGTAAAAATCAAATATGCCGAACATGGCCAGAGTCCTTCTAGAGGCTCTCATCCTCAGTTTGAGAGACAAAGGGGAAAAAGCAGATGGAACACCACATCAATATAAAAAGAAGTACCAAATAAATTATCTAGTGAGCACTACAGCAATAAAGATAGGCACCACATACTTGCTTGCCATGGGCTTGAGATAAAAAACATGACAGAGCACAAAAGTTAAGAAAAGAAAGAAAAAATAAAAAAATAAAAATGGAGACACCAGCTCAATATCCACATCAAATCAAAGAATAAAAATGGATTATTCTCTCTCTCTATCTCTATCTCTCTCTCTCTCTCTCTCTCTCTCTCTCTCTCTCTCTCTCTCTTCCCCTCCTGCATAGGCACAGTAAACATTGGAGTCATTCGAAAAAGAATTCCCTTGCTCTAAGAAATACAGCGTTTATCCACCCTTGAAGTATATTGTCATGGGATTATCTATAGACTCCTTTCTGGTTCATTTACTCTCCCGTTGATCAGCGCAAGGACCAAGACCACCAACCACAGAAGAAGGACTATAATGACACTAAGGGAACAGAACTTCTAGAACCACAAAGAAACACTTCACCATACATTCCATCCTTGACATGTGCAGAGACATAGATCTCTAGATACAGAGACCTGATTTTACCATCCAGGATGGAGCAGAAGTCTCCCATACACCGCAAAAGCACCAATAGGAGAGTGAATGAATCGGAAAGAATAAGAATTTTATTGCTAATTCCATGTTAGATATTTTGAATGGGAAGATAGGCTCAAATTTTTCAGATTATTAATATTAACAATTTTATTTACAATCATTAAAATAATTCTATAATGTTTAACCTTGTTATTAGCAAATTAGGTACATCTCACATTGTAACAATAAATACTATTTACATAATCCAAAGTAAGTTAAGAACTTCATTTATAGCTGGAGAAATAGAAGAGTACGGAAGATACTTTTCTTGCACATGGCCATCCTTAGCTTGATCTCCTGTAACACATATGGTCCTCTAAGAGCCATAAGCAATTATCTTTCTACACAGGGTCAGTAATAAACCCTAAGCACATCCAGGTGTGGCCAAAAACACCCCATAAAATAAAATTTATATTTTGTATATAAATGATGATATTAGCAACTTTAAACATTTTATTTTTATCTCCATAACATAAATGCTGGATTGATTTTTTGATCCATTGCAGTGTACATAATGCCTATAATAATAAGGCCATTAGTCATTAGATATTCACTGGACCTTTCACTGCACTTTTAAAAAATATATACTCCTAATATATAAAACTGGAAAAAATCATCCCTTTGGAAAATAGGAGAGAATATGTGATGGATATAATTCAGATAACTCATAAAACTCAAATTATAGTCAGTGGCATATTAACATAATCATCTTATATACAATTTCTATTTTGCCCGACCCAGAAGATTTGCATATCAATATCTACATGAACATGCGCAACATAAAGTAACACATCCAAATACTTAATAGATAGAAAGTCATAATAAATGGACATTAAATTTTCCTTGTAGAGGAAGAATAGGCAGTTTATATTAGGTGTTTATAATAGGGAAAAGTATTAATCAGCTTTCAAAAGCTAAATTTCTCTCAAACTTATTATTATTCAAAGCAATGAATTTTCCTTGGTAATGTGTCACAAAGGGACTAAGGAACGGAAATTCTAATGATATCCCAGTAATTTACTACAGGATTTTTAATTCAGTAATCTGGAGTTTGTGCACATAAGAACAAATTTATGCACTCAAATTTGATTCTAAGCATATTTAATAAATTAAAGAAATTATATGTATTCCAGTAATGCAAAATATAAACCAATATATTTAAAGACACACTTTTAGCACACTGTTTTTTTTGAAACCAAGAACAATCATTAATTTCCCCCCACATTAAAATATTCAACAAAAGTTTTTACAATTTCTTGTTATCTTTGGCAATAAAAAAATTAGAGCAGATTAGAGAATTGTATAAAAGTTTTTGAGTGTTTTTCTATAAAAACATAATTTGTATTTTTCATTATATATTCTGCTCTACATGATTCTGAATATTGGTTGTTTTATTTAGCTTGTACATATTATGAAGCTTTTTAAACCTGAAAAATAAGTTATTTTATGTTAAAATGAAAACAGAATACAATAATTCTTCAAGAGTTTTTTCATCATGACCAGTTAGGATTATTTCCAAAGATGCAAGGATGGTTTAATATATGCAACTCAATCAATATAACACACCAAATCAATAAAAGAAAGAAAAACTAATATGTAATCATATCAATAGATGCAGAGAAACCATTAGAAAAAGTCCAGCACTCATTCATAAAAAATTCTTCAACAAGATGGAATTAAAGAAATTTGTCTCAATATAGGTAAAACTATCAGAACTCTTGAATAGTCTTTGGAAGAGTGAATATCTATGAGTGGTTAAAGAAATAATTGGGAGAAATAAGATATAAGGAATCAATTTGCCCAAATTAAATTGTTCTTTAAAGTAGTAGTTATTAAAACATCATGTCTTGATTAACTATGTATTAATTTAAACTAGTGTTTCTCAAACTTGTTGAGGGAAAACAGGAAAAAAAAAAGAAGAGAAAAAGCTAATTCCTACTCTGGAAATCTAAAGGCATTCAAATAAACAAGAGAAAGTGAGCGCATCTGTACACAAAAATAATATTCTTGGGGCCCGGGAGATAACATGGAGGTAAGGCATTTGCCTTTCATGCAAAAGGTCATCGGTTCGAATCCCGGTGCCCCATATGGTCCCCCGTGCCTGCCAGGAGCAACTTCTGAGCATGGAGCCAGGAGTGACCCCTGAGCACTGCTGGGTGTGACCCAAAAACCAAAAAAAAAAAAAAAAAAAAATAATAATAATAATAATAATAATACTCTTGTCTGGCTTGTTCCAAAGCCCCAGGCAGGAGTATCACTCATATTTCAATTCAAATGTACCTAATGATACAGGAACCTGCAATTGCCCAGTAAAGCACTATAGTAGTTTGTGATCATGTAGAAGAGGGTATCTATCTTCCTCTGGTCCCTGAAGAAATTCCAGATTCTATGCTGAGATTTTAGTAATTTGAGGTGGTGTTTTATGTTCATAAGAAGCACAATCAAAACTGTTACCATTTGTTCCACTTTTATGTATCTTAGTAGAATTTGATGGTGTTTTATTCTGAGTTTATTCCTTAACTAGCTCTTTACTACTTTAAACAAATCTTGCTATAAGTAAATTCTAGAAAATAAAATGATGTAAGTTATCATAAAATAATACTAATTTTCCTAACATATATACAGAAATAGAGAAATGCCTCCATATCTCTCTTTATCTTTCTTTGTATGTACATGTATGAATATGCATAAGATAAAAGACTCAGCATAACTCAAAATTTAAATATACCTAAATATGTATACTAATCATTCTAAATTTTTATAAACAAAATAATTATATTTATTTAACAACTATGCTGTCATGAGAGGTAATTTTTATTTAGCTAATAATTATATTTTTATCTGCAAAGCAGATAAAACTCTGACTTACAACTTAAATAAAAGATAACACAATTTAAGTGAAACTTCTAGAAGTGAGCTATTAAGGTCAATATAAACATGTTTCACAGGTTTAATTGAAAGGCTCCATATATCTTGCTTGGCATTTGGCTTAGATAAGATTGGCAAAAATTCATTTTTTTAATTTTTATTTTTAATTATGAGAACAAAGATGCAAAGAAAGAGGACAAGGAAGTTATGGTGGAAGGACAATCATCCAAAAACAGATTTCTCAGTAGTCCCATTGCTGATATCTTAACTTTGAACTTTCAGTCAAAGAACATTAAGAAAAATAAAACAAAACCCATGTAACAATTACTTTGTCCCTCAAGTCCCCAGATTGTAATACATAATATTTATTAGCAGCACACAAAGCAATCTAAAGCCATAAAACATATATCTCCTTAAAGATTGAAGGCAAAGTACTTTTTTATATTTCCATGCACATGCATATTAGTTTAAGTTAATTTCAAAAGTTTAAGTCTAATCTTTAAGTTTCTTAAGGATTAGAGTCAAAGGAACATAGTAAAAACGGTGTTAGAGTGGCAATTATTGTTTGCATAGACCCACCAAAATATGAGGGACATGGAAAGGAAAAGCCTTGACCTAAATACAAGGAGACCCTACCTCTGAAGTTTCCTGGCATAAGACCAACTCTAGACTCCAGGCAAACTAGTTTGTCCAGTTCAAGTCATTGTCTGTAGTGCCAATACACTTTTATTTTTCACACAGTCTTTGTTGTTGGTATCATGTTTCTGTATTAAAGATCCTGGAATCTGCATATCCTACATTGCAGTCAGGATGGTGCAGAGTGTCCTCTCGTTTCACCTCACAATAAACATTCATTTCTTAATTAATAAAGTTTAGGAAGTTCTGTGTCCTGTCTTTGGAGCCAGAGATATAAAATAAGAGATAAAAACATTTGGAATGGACAGAGAGTACAGTGGGCAGGACACTTACCTTACAATTACTTAACAAACTGAATCCCCCAAACCTTGTACAGCTGAACTGAATTTGATTTCCATCACTGCAGATGTTCCTTGCACAGCCTCAGGTTAATATATGTATATGAATGCATATTTACATATACATACATATATACATATACATACACAAATATACATATATAATAACTTGGGTTTTAATAATTTGGGCTAGTAGAAAAAGTTCAATTGAATGTGATGATATCTTCCATTGGGAATTGAATTACCTATGGCCTGTCATCTAAGTTTCATGGCTCATCCTGACCATGGAAGGCTTGCTCATACTAAAATGATTATTTTCAGATTATTTGAGTAAGCTTCTCCTCACAAATTACTGTAGGTGATCTGCTCTCACTTCAATACTGGCTAAACTACACATCAGGGGAAAACTTACGGAATTGGGACCAACTGTATTCATTTACCATAAACCATGAAAGAGTAAAACTCTAGTGAAATTTGATTTAGTAATTTTACATTGAATTTCACTTTCTTTCTTATACATAATCACATACATTTATGAAATAGAAGATTGATGACATGTCCTGCATGAATAGTCTAAAAACAGACAGTAACTCTAATCTAAAATTTTGGCTATTAAAATTGCCTCAAGCAAAACATTAGACATTTAAATCTAATGATGTGGTGTTAACTGTCCCTATACTTAACAGATCGTGGTAGGAATTGTTGAAAAAGAACATGTCCATTTTTTTAAAATATAAGAAAACAGAAATATTATATGTTTCAGTAATTCCACATCTGGCTATAGCTTTCGAGATTCCAAATCAATACATTTGAGAACTGCACTTTAGAGTTCACTGTTGTATTAGTCACAATAGTCATGATGAGGACACAGTCTCAATGTAGACAGTTTGGCAACTTAAGCAAGATGACCAAACCCAGAGATAGAGCTGGCTCTAAGTGAAGTATGTTAATGTCAAGGGAAATGTAAGCAAAATTAAGTGGTATAATCATCTAATATTATAAATATTATAAAAATTATAAAATAGCCCATTCAAGGAGAAATGTGGTATCACATGATACCATACTGGCTGCGATTGAATAATAAGCTTTGAAGATCTTTTTTCAACACAACTTCAAAATAAACATCTCAATTAACTAAAATCACAAATAATAGATATGTTTCCACATAGCATATACTAAATATTATGTATAGAAAAAGATGCTAGTCGGAAAATAAATACTGTTACAGGCATATAGAATGGCTACAGGCAGTTGAAGAATTTAAAATTAGAACTCATGCATTGTTGCATGAAAATGTTGTTGAATCCACTGCTGGGTCCCCAAATATCTCCCAAATTGAGTGACCAATTCCCATTCTCGGGGAGGCTTTGGCAATAATCATCCACAATAAATGATTCAAACAAAGTGATTTGGGGGACAAAAGGTTTGTCCAAAAGAGCCTAATCCTCCCTGGTTCGATCTCTCTCTCTACCCTCCCTTGTCTGTCTGTCTCCCGCCCCACCCCATCTCTATCAGTGAGGAAATTTTTAGAAAGATGTTTAGCGTATCATAATGCATATTTGGCCTGCAACATGGTTTTGGCTCCCTTGCAGGAAAAGGCTGATTTAAATGAAATTTTATATGCATATAGGAATGTTTATAATATGCCCCATTCATTGGCAAACCTGGATCCAGTGCGGACCTTTGCGGTTGCTAAGGGAGCAGTGCCTTCCACCTCCAGGGACAAACACCTCTCGAAAGCCAGGTCTCTGTCCTAAATATAAAAAGGGTCGTCTCTGGGCAAAAAATTGCAACAAATGCATGAACTAGTGATAGAACTTTGGGGTATCTATACCAAGAATACAATAAAAATGGCCTTGAAAAAATATATATGTATTTTTATACATGATATATTTTATGTAATTTTTGGCAAGCATTGATGTTGAAACTAATACAGGCATTTAAAATTGACCAATAATCAGAAAAAAAAGATATCGCATGGATATACATATGGATATGGAATCCCATTTAGCTACTAAATACGTAAATGTTTATTCTTTGCAGCAAAATGGGAAGAACATGAAGGAATATATGAAGTCCAGTTAATCACAAAGAGAAAATACAAATATTGACTTACTTCACTTCAGTGTTTTTCATTAAGAAAGAAAAGTATTGAATCAAATTCTACCATTAATGATCATGACCTGTGTTTACCTGAGAGATTGAAGGTGTGAGGATAACAAAGGTTGCTGGAAGAACTTCAAAGGAGGTTTCTTCCATGATTTTGTTTTTGCTAATGTTTGTAGCATCTTGAAATAAACTACATAGACTTAGCATTGCAAACTTATCTCATATCTGTCAATTCCATATTACATATTTTCTTTAAATAACATTTAACTGATAAATTATTTTAAGAAAATTTGTTTTAAATTTAATTTTAAATCAATTAAATTTATCATATTTTAATAATACATGATTTTCTTTTTTATTGTTTGCTTTGAACTCACACATTACTGTGTTCAGGGATTACTCCTCTGCACTCAGGGATCACTTTGTGATAGTCCTCTAGGGGCCACAGCATGTGCCAAGGATAACTAGGTCAGGTGTGTGTGCAAAACAAGCATAATTCACCCGTACTGGACCATCACTCTTGCATCAATAAAACACTGAAACATACAAACATTCTGAGAACACAGGGTCAAAACAATTGCCAGTGGGTAGGGAATTTGTCTTGCACACCTGGTTGACCCAGGTTTGAGCCTCAGCACCCCATATACTCCCCCCAGCCTACCAGGAGTGTTTTCTGAGTGCAGAGCCAGGAGTAAATTCTGAACCACTGGGTGTGGCCCCAAAAGAAAAAAATTCTGAGAACTAATATTAGGAAAACATTAGTATGTTCCATTTTTTTTGAATAATTAGAAAAAAACCTGAAAAAGAGAAAATTTGAAGTCATCATCAACTGTTGCCAGAAACATAAGGGTAGATTTGGTTTAAGAGATTTAAGATTTTGTTAACGAAGAAGCTTCTGCTCCTAAAAGGAAATGGTGGCTATGATATAAAGTCTAACCAAGGAAAGGGAGAAACTATTCACCAGGTACCCATCTGGAAAGGGGTCAACATCTAAAAGATAAAAGCCACAGGTAGAGCTTAACAAGAAGAAAATAGATAACTCTATCAAAAAATGGAAAGAAGAGACAGACATTTCCTCAAGAAAATATGGTCAAAAGGACCATACAAAGTGCTACATTACTCACCCAAGAGATGAAAATCAAAACAATGAGGTGTCTTCCACCAAAGAAACTGGACACCATCCCAAAGAACAAGAACCATTGTGGTGGAGAAGTGGGAAGTCAGGCACTCTCCTTCACTGTTGCTTGGAAGGTCAACCACTTCAGCCTTTTTGGAAAATAATATTGACGCTTCTCCCCAAACTGGACGTTGAGCTTCTATCTGATCCAGCGATATCACCCCTAGAAACATATCTTAGGAGCCTAAAAGCACAATACAGAAAAACCTGCTGCATTCCTATTTTCCTTGAAGTGCTATTCACAATAGACAGAATCTGGAAACACCATAGGTGGCCAAGCAGAGATGAGTGTATCAAGAAAATGTGGTACATCTATACAATGGAATACTACACAGCTGTTGGAAAGAATAAAGTCATGAATTTTGCTAGATTCCCCACCTCGATCTTTCTCCTCAGCCAAGGAGGGCAACCAGGAGAGGCCCCTTAGTCAGAGGTAAGGAATCAACTTTCCAAACTCTCCCTGTCCTCAAGTCGCAGGCCATGAACTCTGAGGTAGTCAGTGTAGACATAGTCCCTCAGAACCAGGGGCCCTGTGAGGATCAGCCAATGGGAGGTCACACAGTGGCCACTGCTTCCAGGTGGGCTTGAGGTGAGAGGTGCATGGCACTTTTGTCTCTAGACTTGGTGTCCTCTTGGGGCTCCCGGGTGGTTGTTTCTGAGACCCCGACATGGTCGGACAGGCCTTTGCCCAGAAACAGGGGCCAATGTGTGTATAGGTTGGGCAAATCCAGGGGCTCAAGACAGAACAGGCATGGGTCACCCTGGACCCCTGACCAACAGCCCTGCTGCCGCCCCTGAAAAGTACCCCTCCTTCCTACAGCAGCCAGGATCCAGTTCGGAGGAGGAGGAGGAGGGATGCCCATGTGGATACACATCATCATCGGGTGACTCTTGTCCTCCCTGTCCTGCTCCATCAATTCAGGGTTGGATGCCCCATGCCTGGGAGCCATGGGGATGGTGCAATGACTCTGAGGCAGTTGGTGGGTTCTGTGATGTCAGGAACTCCTTGAGCGATAGCTCCGGATTGCAAGCACCATTGGACTGAACCCCAGGGAGTTGCAAATGGGGCAGATTCCTGGCACTGGCTCCCTGGGCAGGAGGATCAGGTCAATTCATCAATCAAAATCGAAGAGGCTGGTGTGTTGCTGATTCGCATCCAGGTGACAAAAAATTCAGGGACAACTTGACTCTAGTTCAACCCAAGCACCACATGCTCCCCAGAATAGAATTAGAAACAAGTTACATTTTTGATGTGCTTCGTGTAAATTAATGTGTTAATCGTGGATTAAACAATTTGTTAAAAAATATATATATAACATGGGAACATCAATAAATAAAACAAGAAGGGATGCCCTTCCCAAAACAAACCTTAGCTCCATGATGAGCCCACTGAGTAGAGGTGTGGGGAAGAAACAGAGTGGATGGATGGCCACCTACTCGTGGGGTTTCAGAGATGAAAGGGGAGAAGCAATGCCTCCTGGGGCTGTGCAAAGCAGGGATGTAAGGGACATTTGAGGGGGAAGGATGCCTGGCATGGAACTTCAGTGTATGTCCTTCCCACAAGCTTGTTGCACACAACCCCATAGCAGGGAACAGCCCCTCTCAGGATATCGATCATAGTGTCCTGCTACTCTGAGGAGTGTGTGGATTGGTGAGGATAAAGATAGTCTGTAGGAATTCGGGCAGACACAGCCTCCCTCGATGGGATATGTTAGCAGGTTCTTTTATTTAGACACATTGATGACAATACACAAAAGACTCCTCTCATAGACATTCACCTATTATGGGGTGATACTTAGAGGAGATACCACAATATCTATGGTCTTGCCAGTCAGGGAACATTTCCCTGGAAGTCCTAAAGACTTAAAGCAGAAGTTTGGGACTACAGGTGCTTGGGGTCCCACCAGGGATTCCTAGGAAAATATGGTTTTTGATATACAAACACTCATTTACTTTCCTCAGGGATCTCTAGCAAGGCATTGCCTAGGGTCTTAACAATGTGATAACATATTCTAGGGGCACTTAAAGTCATTTTTCTAGAAATATTAATGAATGCTTGTTTTTCCCCCCTTTATTTAAAGATCTTGATTACATATATGGTTGTGATTAGGTTTCGGTCATGTAAGGAACACCCCCTTCACCAGTGCAACATTCCCACCACCAACGTCCCAAATCTCCCTCTCTCCCAACCCACCCCACCTATACTCCAGGCAGGCTTTCCAGTTCTCTCATTCATTCAAATGATTAGGGTAGTTCTCTGTGTAGTTATTTCTATAACTGCACTCACCACTCTTTGTGGTGTGCTTCATGAAGTGAGCTGGAAGTTCCAGCCCTCCTCCCATTGTCTCTGAGGATTGGTGCAAAAATAACTTTTATTTTTCTCAAAACCCATAGATGAGTGAGACTATTCTGCGTCTCTCTCTCTCCCTCTGACTTATTTCACTCAGCATGGTAGATTCCATGTACATCCATGTATAGGAAAATTTCATAACTTCATCTCTCCTGACGGCTGAATAATATTCCATTGTGTATATGTTCCACAGTTTCTTTAGCCATTCATCTGTTGAAGGGCATCTTGGTTGTTTCCAGAGCCTAGCTATTGTGAATAGTGCTGCAATAAATATAGGTGTGAGGAAGGGGTTTTTGTATTGTATTCTTGTGTTCTTAGAGTATATCCCTAGGAGTGGAATGGCTGGGTCGAATGGGAGCTCAATTTCCAGATTTTGGAGGAATCTCCATATCGTTTTCCATAGAGGTTGGACTAGACGGCATTCCCACCAGCAGTGGATAAGAGTTCCTTTCTCTCCACATCCCCGCCAGCAATGATCATTCTCATTCTTTGTGATATGCGCCAATCTCTGTGGTGTGAGGTGGTATCTCATCGTTGTTTTGATTTGCATCTCCTTGATGATTAATGACGAGGAGCATTTTTTCATGTGCCTTTTGGCCATTTGTATTTCTTTTTTATCAAAGTGTCTGTTCATTTCTTCTCCCCATTTTTTGATGGGATTAGATGTTTTTTTCTTGTAAAGTTCTGTCAGTGCTCTGTATATTTTGGATATTAGCCCCTTATCTGATGGGTGTTGGGTGAATAGTCTCTCCCACTTGGTGGGTGACTCTTGTATTCTGGGCACTATTTCTTTTGAGGTGCAGAAGCTTCTCAGTTTAATATATTCCCATCTGTTGATCTCTGCTTCCACTTGTTTGGAAAGTGTAGTTTCCTCCTTGAAGATGCCTTTCGTCTCAATGTCATGGAGTGTTTTAC
>PVKC010015534.1:0-21408 GCA_004027635.1 Crocidura indochinensis
TAACAACCGGAAAAGCAGTTCTCACATTTCTTTGTCTGTGAGGATAGAGACCAAGAAAAATACAAGGTAGAAAGTGTAGCAAGCACCTACAAGAAGAGGCAGATCACAAAAACATCAGGGTGGACCATCAAGAGTAGCAGACATTGTGGGATGTTGTATGAATATAAATTATAGAATCCTAGTGTTGGGGTGAGGCCTTTATAAGCATGATGCTTGTAGCCTCTAGGCCTGGCAGTCTGAAAATGGCAGGATAATGGCTGAGAGATTCCACAAACAGTCAGATGAGGTTTCAGGAGATACCCAGTTTTATTACAGGACCCTAACCAGAATGTGCATTTCTCCACATGGCTTCCAGGCTAAGCTTCTCCTGCTACCCTCCATGATCCCTTACTGTCTTTCTCTTCCTCCCCTTCTCACCCCCCCCAACACCTATATTCCAAAATGCAGACCCCTCCCAGCTGTGGGTGGATCTGACCATCCAAGTTATATTAGCTTATGGAATTTGTGGAGGGTTAACAGTGGGGCAAGGCCAGTGTGAGACAGAAAATAGGACATTGTAAGAGGGAAGGAGAGAAATACCTGGACTTTTTTTTATATGGGATATCAAAAAGCCCAAAAACTAACTGAAAAATAAAATATAATACTAAGTTTTCCTGTTCTGGAAATGATCAAAGACACTGTTTCACATTCTCTGTTTTTGTTTCTTTGGTCTTGGTTTTGTTTGGGGCCACACTCATCAGTGAACAGGAGTTAAACCCGACTCTGTGCTTAAAGGGCTATAGATATTCACTCCCAGTGGTGGTCTGGGGATCATCAAGTATCTACGAATAATTGAACCCAACTCTTGCATTCAAAGCATGTTAATTAGCCTACTGACTCATCTCTTCCGCCCTTGTCTTTACAGTCTTTTTTTTAAATAAAGTTACAGTCATACATACCTTGTTTCTCTTCTTTCCCATTACAAAGGATTCTTTCCCTTCTGCAGACGATCCAGAATGTCTGATTTATGAAAAACTAATAGATGACTTTCCTCTGCTACTTCAAAGCTTTCAGTGGTGACCAGCTATCATTTAAAAATAAAAATATAAAACTTGTAAAATGACATGCAAGAATTTGTAACCCTTCCTTTCTTCTTTCCTTGCTTCATCTATCTCTCTTACCCAAGACTGCAGGCACACATGCCTTCATTTTCCATTCTTCTAATATGTGTGTATATTAACATGTATCTCTAGCTGAAGTCTCAGAGGAAAGTTTTTCATTAGAAGAATAACATAAAAAACTATCTAAATCTCAACTCACTGTCAAAAGCTTATTAAACCAGAGTCGTTTTTGTTATTTCTTCTGCTGTACCAACAAAAAGTGAAAGTGTGCAGAATTTTTAATAATTTGATGGTAAAAGTATGCTTTCCTTTGGGCATTTTGAATTATTAAAATTATGGCTCCCTTTTCTTTCCTTTGTAGTCTCTACTTTATTTATTTGTGTTTTGGTTTTTGCCCAGAATCATAGTGACATAAGGTTTTCAATGAACCCCAGTCTAGTGACCTTATCCTGACTCCCTTCCTCCTGATAATCTGTGGGCTAACTGAGATTTCTTGCTGACCTTTGCATAAAGATTACAGTTTGCCAAGTGATCATAACTTACATTGCTTCTCCCTCTCATGCATCAATGAACCTTAAGCAAAATGAATTATGGATTCAACTCCAAAGCCATGTGACTTTTCAGGATATCAAAGATAAGATACCTTATCCACACGAGTGAGTTGGAAGTAGTCAATGAACACACAGAAATCACAAATTGGGCAAATATTTAGCCCCTACTATAGTATGTAAAGGATAAATTGCAATTTTTGCTTTGCTCTCCTGTACTGCTTTGAATTAAGAAATGCCTTACCTTGATATATTATTATCATGAAGGGAAAATTTGAAATACAAAACAGTTGTGAAGCACTGGTAGCCAGGGAGGTAGTCTGAGTAGTCCACTTGGGAGCTGAGCCGAGATGGTTTAATAAGTCATAAATCACAAATTCATAATCATAAATCATAAAGCTGAAAGCATCAAGATAACCTATTATCTAGGTTATTATCTATGTTATAAGTACCTAATATATAGGTTATTATGTAACAAAATGGACAATAACCATTGAAACAATTAGTCAATTAATAATTAAATAAGTTAGTAAGTACAAGTAATAAATTAATTAGTAAATTATGAGAATATATGGACAATAACCAGAAGATTTCTACCCAAAGATTCGCAGCAATGACGGTCCCCAATTTGTTCTGTATTGAGCCCCTACTGCAGGGGTCTCAAACTCAATTTACCAGGGGGCTGCAGGAGGCAAAGTTGGGGTGAGGCAAGGCCGCATAAGGGATTTCGCTTAACGAATATTCGCAATAAAAAAGCGCATTATTAAGAAAAAAATCGCAAAATATCGCATTAAACATTTGTATACCCTAAACGAAACTGCTCGGGGTATGCGAATGCTTAATGCGGTTTTTTTCTTACTAATGCGATTTTTATTGCGATTATTCAGTAAGCGAGTAATCGTGAATACTGCGATATTTGAAGGCTGGCCGCTGGCCGCAAAATGTTGTACGGAGGGCTGCGAGTTTGAGACCCCTGCCCTACTGTCTCAACATTCCTCAGTGTAGTGTAGTGAAATAACCTATTGAGAAACTCCATTCCTTTGTCCTCCCCTTTGTCCAGTAAGTGTGCTATGTTGCCAGGAACCTTCCTATTTAAAATGCTCTGTACCTCTGCTTCAAACCGCAGTATTAGGCAATTGCCTCATTAAGGTCATTCTTTTACTTATTTTTATTTATTTATTTATTTATATATTTTTTTTTTGTTTGTTTTTGGGTCAGACCTGGAAGTACTCAGGGGTTACTACTGGCTCTATGTTCAGAAATAAGTCTTGGCAGGCTCAGGGACCATATGGGATGCCAGGATTTGAACCACCGACCTTCTGCATACAAGACAAATGCCTTACCTCATGCTATATTTCTGGCCCCTTTTCTTTTATTTTTAATTAATATTTTTATTTAAGCACCATGATTACAAACACGTTTTTAGTTTTGTTTTAGTTATAAGAGCACCCCCTTCACCAATGTAACATTCCCACCATCTATGTTTCCAATTTCCCTCCTCCCCCACCTTCTGCCTATATTTGAGTTAAGCATTCTGTTTCTCTCTCACTATCATTGTCATCATAGTTGTAACTATTTCTTTAACTTAACTCACCACTCTTTGTGGTAAGTTTCATATTGTGGGCCAGACGGTCCTTCCAGCCTCATCTCTATTGTCTCTGGGCAATTACAATAAAGTCTTTTATTTTTCTTAAAACCCATAGATAAGTGACTATTCTATTTCTCCCTCTCTCTCTTTCTCTCTCTCTCTCTCTGATTTTTTAGCTCAACGTAATGTTCATTTATGTGTAAGAAAATTTCATGTCATGTTTCCTGACAGCTGCATTATATTCCTTTGTGTATATGTAGCACACTTTCTTTAACCATTTATCCATTGAAGGACATTTTGGTTGTTCCAGATTCTGGCTATTGTTAAAGTACTGCAATGAATATAGGTGCGAGGAAGGCATTTTTGTGTTGTATTTTTGTGTTTCTAGGGTATATCTCTAGGAGTAGTATAGATGGATCCTATGGTGCCATCTGCAGCAGTATGGGAGCTCAATTTCCAGTTTTTTGAGGAATCTCTATATTGTTTTCCATAAAGGCTAGACTAGACAGCATTCCCATCAGCAGTGAATGAGAGTTTCTCCCCACTGATTGTTCTTGTTCTTTGTGATGTGTGTGCCAGTCTCTGTTTTGATTTGCATCTCCCTGATAATTAGTGATGTGGAGCATTTTTTCATGTGCCTTTTGGCCATTTGTATTTCTTCTTTGAGAAATTGTTCATTTCTTCTCCCCATTTTTTGATGGGGTTAGATGTTTTGTGTTGTTAAGTTTTGTCAGTACCTTGTATATCTTAGATATTAGCTCCTTGTCTGATGGGTATTGAGTGAATAGTTTTTCCCAATCTGTGGGTGGTCTTTGTATCCTAGTCTCTATTTCCTTTGCTGTGCAGAAGCTTCTTAGTTTAAGTAGTTCCTTCAGTTTATCTCTGCTTCCACTTGTTTGGACAGTGCTATTTCCTCCTTGAGGATGCCTTTGATTTCAGTATCATGGAGTGTTTTACCTACATGTTCTTCAATATACCTTATGGTTTTTAAGTCTGATATCAAGGTCTTTAATCCATTTGGATTTGACTTTTGTGCATGATGTTACATGGAGGTTCAAGTTCACTTTTTTGCATGTGGCTATGAGGTCACTCTTGATATTAAAGAACTAAGTCTCCTGGATTTCTCACTTAATGATGTTTTTGTGTGACCGATTAAGCACATTCTATTGCATTCAATTTCCCAGAGAGATACTACCAAGACATAGAGAAGTTCCTGGTTTGATGGGTGAAAGGGGAGCTGGACCCTTTGAGAAGGTGCCCTTAGGAGAATTTTGAAAGCCTCCTTGGAACTACAGCTCCCTTGGCACCACACCTAGGCCAGGAGAGGCTCTGGAAGACAGAAAAGCAATAAGATTTAAATATAGGAATGTACCTCCCCTCTTTTTATCCCCTTATTATCTTTTGTGAGGTGTTTGGGGGACAGTATTTAATTCTCTTCTCTCTCTTAACTACCCTCTAGAAGGGCTTGCAGGGGAAAATTTGGAGTTCGAGTCCCCTTCTTAGATGGGATTTCAAGGAAAACGTTTGGGGAAATGAGACTACCTGCCAAAAAATTGGGGAGTGGTTTATCTTGAGAAGCTGGGAATAAGAACTAGACTTTTGAAGTTTGGGGAGTGAGGATTTGTTCTCATTTGAAGAATTTCTCTGGTCCTAACAATGACTTATTGGGGGCCCAGAGAGTTACCCTGGCCCAGATAGCTGGTCAAAGAAACTTATTGTCTATTTGATCAATGTTGGGAAGGACAGAATCCACCAACCCATTAGTGTTTAATTGTATTTGTTGTTGTTGTTTAAGAATTTTCAAAGGGTTGGAATTCATTTCCCTATTGACCCTATTTTCTCCTGTTAAATTGTTTTCTCTGGTGATCTGTAGCCTGTCTTCTGTATTAATTACTTTGTGTATAAAGTGAGCAACTTTTCTACCCTAGGAGGCTTAGGCAAAAATTTGGAGGCTTTTTGTATATTTTATTAATATCTTTATTTAAACACCTTGATTACAAATATGATTGTAGTTGGGTTTCAGTCATGTAAATAACACCCCCTTTAACCAGTTTCTTTTCCTTTTCTTCTTTCTTTCTTTCTTTCTTTCTTTCTCTTTTTTCTTCTTTTGTAAAAATTATATTATTTTCTTATATTAATAAATCTTTATAAAGTTTTCACCATGAGATCCAAATGATTTCTAGGGAACTATTGATAGTTCTCAGAAGCTGGATTTTATTTTACCAGATTCTCAACCTCATTGAGCCCTAAGAAAAAGCACCAGGGATCTCTCTCAACTGCTATAATTGGAAGGTTGCCAGATCATCTCCTGCTGGTTACTGTGGCCATTCTCTTGAACTCATTGAATCACATTTTAGTTGCTGGGTTCCTAATATGATCACTGAGATAAGTCTCCCTTTAAATTTATTATTGGGAAAAGTATTAAATGGAGTTTTAGAATATTTTAACACCTGAAATTTTTGAGTTTTAAAGTTTGCTTTGTTTAAAAAAAAAACTACTGACCTAAGAAAGTAAGGTTAAAAAATAAAAGAAGTAATTTGAAAAGTGAGATTTAAACAAGCAAGCAAGCAAACAAACTTTCTTTGGCATCCAATATTTGGCAATGGAGATGTCAACTGCGCCCTCAGCAACCTCTTCCTGGAAGCATCAGAATGTTGAGTCACTCCACCTTTCTCCTAAGCTAAGATAGGGAAGGCGTCCGCTCGAAATTCCTTGTCTGCTAAAATAAAATGATTTTTACCTCTGTCAGAAGAGAAAAGTTGAAAAAATGTTTTTTATGCTTCTATTGTATCACTGTTTTGGGTTTGCTGTGACTTGTTCATAGCTGAATTAACTGTTTCTGTGAGAAGTGGACTGGGCCTGGTTTAGGTAGGTGAAGAGAAATACTGGATGGTCTCAATACCAGGTTTATTGAGATGATCCAATACCAGATGGTCTCAGGCTTAGTTTGCCTTGGAAGCTGTCCTCTCTTTCTTAGTCCACCCCAGCTGTCCCCCTGCAATTTGGAGGAGGGCCAAGGAAATAGCAAATTGATAGATTGACAATGAATATGTATGTATGAGTGTGAGAGAGTATGTGTGTGTGGTGTGTGTGTGTGTGTGCTTGCGTGTGCACATTTAAGTGGCTACCATGTTTGCAGACAATGTCTCTGTGTGGGAAATACTGGAACTAGTATGAAATCAGAAGTAGAAGCATCCCATCAACCAATAAAGTTCAGAGTTTGAAGTCATATGTAGTTTGAAGTCAGAGTTTGAAGTCATATGTATTTTGAAAATTTGGATTTTTTTTTTGGTTTTGGGTCACATCCGGCAGTGTTCAGGGGTTACTCCTGGCTCCATGCTCAGAAATTGCTCCTGGCAGGCACGGGGGACCATGTGGGGCACCGGGATTCGAACCGATGACCTTTTGCATGAAAGGTAAACGCCTTACCTCCATGCTATCTCCTGGGCCCCAATTTGGATTTTTTTTTTAAATGTAGAATTTTTAATGATTCCAGTTTGACAGATGAAAACTTTGCATACTTAGTGAAATCTACTGGAGAAAGAGAAAGTCTCTACACTGAAGGACTTCTTATGGTTTACTTGTGAACAGCATTAGCTCTGATGCTAAGTGGGAAATGGGTGCCTTAATAAATTAGCAGATTATAAGTCTGTTTCTCTTACATTTATTAAAATGAAGAATAAATACAAATAATCAAATAAATACAAATAATACTGGGACTTGTGTATGGGAGACTCTCCCTTGAGAGTCAGAGTCAGAAATGGAAGTAGATAAACCAGAGCAACATGAAGCCATTCAGAATGGGGTCCATGTGCACCGATATTCCAGTGAAAGGCAGGCATATTCAGTCCATATTGACGAGACCATAGTGTTGATTATCCCCTAGAGTCAAGTCACTCACCATCTTTGGGGGTCTTCTCAGGCCTTCGGGTCCCTGTTATGGTGCCAGGTGTAAATGAAGCCAGTAAGATCAGATCCCAAGAGCTCACAGTCACTGGTGAGATCAGAGTTGCTGGTGAGGTCAGAGTCACTGAATGTAGAAGTCACTGGTGATGTCCAGTCTCAGGTGAATAGAACACTCACAAAGAAGCATCCACCAGCCACCTCGGAGAGTAACTTAGTTTATTGTTGGTGGGAAAGAGATGTTTATATTAGGTAGAGTATAATGGAGAGGATGGTGTGGACTCTGTGCAAGCCAATTGGGTAGAATGTGATAGAGGATTACAATAGGGTATGTGCTTCAGTGTTTAAGACAGGGGAATTAGATTAGGGCAAGCAGAGTCTGTGCTCTGGATGTTAAAACATGGCGTGTGCTTAAGGTGCTTAAGGTGAACTGGAGAGATAGCATGAAGGTAAGGCATTTGCCTTGCATGCAGAAGGATGTTGGTTCAAATCCCGGCTTCACATATGGTCCCTTGAGCCTGCCAGGAGTGATTTCTGAACATAGAGCCAGGAGTAATCCCTGATCATTGCTGGATGTGACCCAAAAACCAAAAAAGAAAAGAAAAAAGGTGCTTAAGGTGATAGCAATGGTTGTTTTAATATATAGAGGAAGAAGATAATGTTAAGCTTTTGCAATAAATGTGGGAGTTGATTATCTCTAAAATACAAGTGTGCAGGTGGACTCTAACAAAAAGAAATTCAGTGTTCATTATATTAGTTTAAGCTTCAGTTGACCCAAGATTGACCTTATTTCCTAACATCCAAAAAATGTAGATTCTGCCAAGAGCCAGTGTGGACAGGGGCAAGTATTATGGTTCCTTATCTTTTTTTGTTTGCTTTTTGTTTTTTGGGCACACCTGGCAGCACTCAGGGGTAACTCCTGGCTCTATGCTCAGAAATCGCTCCTGGCAGGCTCAGGAGACCATGTGGGATACCAGGATTCAAACCAGCAACCTTCTGCATGAAAGGCAAATGCCTTACCTTCATGCTATCTCTCCAGTCCCAGTACCTTATCTTTAACACAAGAAGGTCTAAGGCTTCATAAGAAGCATAATTGGTCAAGAGTGAGTTTATGGAACAGGCTCCAACCCAAAGAAGAAACAGATAGGACCTCATGGGGTTGGGAAAAGCTAAAACAAAACTCACCCTAGGCTAGTAGTTTGGGAAATATGACAAGATGTCCCCAGGAAAAGCCACCCTGCTCTACAACCTTTTATCTCTGAGCCCCCAAAACCCAGTTAATCTTAATCTAATATTTAGATAAAAAGATTCTGTATATTCTTAATGTGTTCATGCAAAATTACTGAAAATATTTATCAGAAGTTAATTTAACCTGATAGTATTGGGATTATTTAGTGAAATAGCAGTAGAGGAAGAGCAAAAGCAATATTTCAGTAGTTTTCTCTTTTGTATAAATTAGATCCTGTACTATAAAAATGTGGTAGTTGGTTTAAATGAAACCCAGAAGATTCACCTCTATGAAATTAAAAAACCTACTTCTGAGGATTTCCAATTGCCAGAAAAGTCATTGTGCTAACCCAGTAACATCCTGGGAGCTCTCTGGCCAGCAGTGCAGAAGCTTTAGGGATGTAGCACAGACCACAAGTTGTAGTTTAAGTGTCTCTCCTTTATTATTTGAAGTGTGCTGCCAATGTCTTTGGTTTTGCATCAGCCCTGCTGCTAGCACACAGAACCAGTAGTCACTATTCCTGTAGTTTAAGACTGAATAAAAAAGTGCTTATTAGCAGTTCATTTCATGGTACCCTAATTTGAATTGATACTGACTAGACTATTGGGACCCTAATTCTTTAGCTGTTTGGCTTTAGATTGAACCTTGTAGTTTGAATTGAATTATTAAGTTTATTAATACATTGATTTCTTCCATTATATTAATGTATATGCATGCTTATTATATCCTGTTATGCTAATGAAGAACTATCTTAAAAGAAAATGATGAGATATTAATGATTTGATATGTACTTGAAAAGGGGAAGATAGGTAAGATAGGAAGATAGATGATAGGTAAGGGATAATTTGCAGTTTTCGCTCTTCTCTACCTATATCCTTTGAATTATGAAATGCCTTATCTTGATGTATTGTTATAGTGATTGGAAAGCTAGAAAGATATGTAGGTAGATGAGCATAGGAAATCATGCAGGAAGCCAGAGGTGGGAGTTCTGAGTGGTGCATTCTGGGAGAAGGTACAGGTAAATAAACTGGGGGGCCCAAATCAAGCTGCTTCCTAGCCAAGAAGGGAGACGGTGACACTGAAAAGTTGGTAAATTAATAAATGCCTGTATAGGACCTAAAACAGAATGTATCCACCACAAAGATTCTTAGCAATAAGGACCCCTCTATATCCCATGTTAATGCCCCTCCTGGTTCAAAGTACCTCAGTGTACTGTGGTCAATAGTCACTCCCACTAATTTTAGGATTTGAACCTGGGCTCCACTGTGGAGAGTATGCACTCCTGTCTGTTAAGCAGTTTTTCTGGACCCTATACTCACTTGTGCTCAAATTTTAACATGAACAGAGTTTTAATTCCTTTTGGACAGATGGCCAGAATTCAATTCTTGTATTATCCTTTTACATGTGCATTTATTTTGTTTGTTTGTTTGTTTGTATTTTTGGGCCACAGCCATTTGACACTCAGGGGTTATTCCTGACTATTCACTCAGAAATCACTCCTGTCTTGGGGGGAACCATATAGGATGCCAGGGGAATGGTCCATCCTAGGTTAGCACTTGCAAGACAGATGCCTTACCTCTAGCACCACCACTCCGGCCCTATGCATTTACTTTTATAAGAATCTACCAACTTGTTTGTCAGAGGGTTTGGGCTGATTTTCATTGGTATGAGCCATGCATGGTAACATTAGCATGGATATGAGTTGTAAAATGGAAAGTATTGTAAGACTCTGAATAACTAAAAAGACTCCAAGGCAAAGAAGCTGAGTTAAATTCTATTACTGGAATTAATTGTCCACCTAGAAAGGGAAATGCTAAAGATAAAAGAGAGGACAGTTAGTAAGAAAAATTAAACCTTTTTTTTTTTTATTTTTGGGTCACACCCGACAGTGGTGTTCAGGGGTCACTCCCGGCAGGCTCAGGGGACCATATAGGATGCCGGGATTCGAACCGGGGGTCCGTCCTGTATCTGCTGCTTACAAGGCAAACGCCTTACCACTGGACTATCTCTCCAACCCCGAAATTAAACCTTTGTATCTTGTCAAGCATATCAATCATTAAACATTATTTGGGCAAAGATAGATCCTTGGCAGCACAAATGGTTCCCCATGCACCACTACACAAATCCAGGCGTTAGCCTGGAGAAATGTTGAATGTAGGTTGACCCTGACCCCGCCTGCATGTACATACACATATTCTTACACAACATCAGTAAGAATAATTCCTTGGGGCCCGGGAGAGAGCATGGAGGTAAGGCGTTTGCCTTTCATGCAAAAGGTCATCGGTTCGAATCCCAGTGCCCCATATGGTCCCCCGTGCCTGCCAGGAGCAATTTCTGAGCATGGAGCCAAGAGTAACCCCTGAGCACTGCTGGGTGTGACCCAAAAACCAAAAAAAAAAAAGAATAATTCCTTAAGAGGAAAATTTCTGTTCATAGTTTATTCATTCATTCTTTTTGGGGGTGGGATAACAGGTTCACACTCAACAGTGCTCAGTGGTTACTTCTAACCCTGTACTTAGTGATCACTGTTGGTGATATTCAGAGAATTGTGTGGTATTGAGAATTAATCATGTGCCTTACATATACAAATTTTGTGCTCCAATTATTTGACCTAGATCCCTAGTGTTCTAATTTTATTTCTAGATAAATACTACTTAGAACTTCTGGTCACAAAGTCTAACTAATGGAATTATCCTGTAATCAATGAATTTCAAAAATAAAAAACTATTTTTCTTGTGATTACTTTGTATGTAGTAATTCCAATATACCTGAAAGCCATAAGATCTGCGTATATCAGGTATATTATTTAATCTCCAATCTAGTGTTAATTGTAAAAAATAGCATCTCCTATATCATTCTTTCTTTTTGTCAACAGTGTTTAGGGGCTACTCCTACTCTTATTTCAATATTTAGGGGTGACTCCAGTAGTGCAAGGGGACCATCCAGTGCCACATATCAAAGTTAAGCCTTCTGTAAACAGAGTATGTGATACAATCTTTTTTATTATTATTATTTTGGGGCCACACCAGGTGATGCTCAGGGATCATCTGACTATGCACTCAGAAATCAGGGGACCATATGGGATGCTGGGGAATAGAACTGAGGTCCATCCAGGGTCAGCCGTGTTCAAGGCAAATGCCCTACCACTGTGCCATCGCTCTGGCCCCTATGATTCAATATTTTGAGCTATCTACCCAGCTCCAAAATAATACTTTAAATATAATTTGACTATATATATAATATATATGGTTAACATAGTAACTGGGATACTATAGATGTTTTATAAATGTTGACAATTTGTTGTATTAACTGTTAATTATGAAGTTCTAGTGGTATGGATAGTGGTTACGCCTTTCTCGGCCCCTTTGGCCCGCGGGTCTGTAAGTTCAGGATAACGGTGAAGAAATGATCTACAGGCAGTCAGATGAAGCTTCAGGAAACATCCAACTTTATTACAAGGCCCTAATGGCCAAGTGCTTTTTCATATGGCCTCTAAGCTAAGCAGCCTACTTCCTGTTGCTCTGCATCCATCCTATGTCCAACCTCTCCCCTTCCTGCCCAGACAAGCACTTAATTACCAACCAAAGACCCCCCCTCCCAGCTGTGGGTAGGTCTCACCATCCAGGTGAGATTAGCATATAGTTTTTTAGCTTTTCAGCTGACTTTTCTTTTGCTTCATTTTGGATCCATTCTATTGGATTTTTGGTTAACCTATTGTGTGAGTGTGAGTGTGGTGGACACCTTTATGTCTATTCTGTGTTTGTCTGTTTTGTTATTTATCTGTCTCTTTTGTATATTTTGTATTTAGTTCCTTTTTTCTCAATTTTCTCTTCTCCGATTTATTCTTTCTATCAGGTCTACTCCCCTCTCCCCCTAGTCCTTAACATTCCTTTTATTTTTCCCAGAAACTCCTCCCTCTCCTCAAATCATCTCCTCCATACTCAGCTACAAGCTTCCTGATTTTGACCTTCTGAAGAGATCCGTGACTTTTGTGGTTTCACTTCCCGTGACAGTTAGGAACCACTTATCCAGACTTCTCTAGCCTCCATGGATTGATTTCTCAGATTTCCAGATTCTTCATAGCTCCAGATCTGTGTTGGACTCCAAAGGATATTCATCTTTTGTATTTTTCTTCTGAGTGTGTGTCTTGGATTTATAGTTGATGCTAATTTCCTTTTGTCCATTAAAATTATAGTTCTCCCTCATTTTGTTTGTTACTTATAGGAATTTACTTTGTATAACATTTTTTGGCTTGTTTCTTATAATAATTGTAGATTTCCCTCCAGTGATCTTTGGGGGGGTGTCTACCATCTTTCAAATCTGAACCCCCCAAAATGGGCTTCTTTGCCATCCTACACATGACTTAAAATTGAACTTCACCTTGGATGTTGGATGGCCTTTCTTTCAGAGGATCTTTGCATTACAGTGGGACTTTTTGATCGCTTCTTAAGATTTCTCTAACCTACTAGATCTTTGATCTTTGAATTCAGGCCACGTCACTTGATCTTCTAAGGAAGACCTTATTGGAACTCTTCATCTTGTACCTTGTAGATTGTGGAATTATCTTCTCTGGAGCTTATAGTTGATTCCTTGACTCATATTTCTGGTTATGGACACCTCATCTTTAGGCTTACAAGTTTTTCATTACTTCTTCTTTATAATGCACCTATGCAAACTGCTGCCTTTTGTTAGCTTAGGCTTTCCCTTGTACTTGTGGGTCTATTAATTATTTACCACATTGTATTATATTTTTATATACTAAATAGGGGAAATTGTAAAGTATTTAGAGGCTTTTATAATATTTCTCTTTGGTATGTTTCCCTGCCTGTTTTCCCACCTATTTCCTTTCAGATAGGGGGTGCTATTTGATTCTGAATAAATAGGAGTTAAGCTGGAGGATAGGGTCCTTTTGCAGCTGGCTAGCGAACCCTAGAGATTTTGGAGCAGCTGGTAGGTTGGCAAAGGTTTTTGTGTCTGACCTTCTTGACTCTTTTTACCCTCTTGTCTGTATGGGTTATTTACTGTGGATCGATCTATACAACTAGAACTACTTCCCCTGTCATGGTTGAACATGGGAATGGGAATTGCCTCTCTTTTCTGGAAGCTCTGTTGGAATCAAACCTCAATGAATCTCCTAGAGAACATGGCCCATCAACTATTTACCACCAGAAAAGAATCTTCATATACACTGAAGTCTTGAGCTGAAAACTCTGGGATCTCCTCTTAGTGGTAGCAACCAACTTCCTCCAGACTTCCCCCTCACTCTGGCACTTCCAAAAAACCCAGCAACCACACCATATCCCAGTGTGTTCACCATGTCAGCTCATAGGCCCATCCATTTCTACAATTCCTGAAGTTCTTATAGAGCTCACCCACATTACTGGACATGCAATATCTCCAAATTTCTCCAAACTGACACCCCAGTCCAATTAGATAGGAAAATAGCAGAGAATGTAACCATTTTTAATAAATAGAAACAACAATATGGAACGCTCAAGTAGCATCAAATAAAAAGCTTAGTAAACTCTCGGGACTGGAGTAATGGCACAGCTATAGGGTGTTTGCCTTGCACGGGCTAACCCAGGACAGACCTGGGTTTGATACCGGCATTCCATATAGTCCCTCCCAAACCAGGAGCGATTTCTGAGCACATAGCCATGAGTAACCCCTGAGCATCACCATCACCCAGTGTGGCCCAAAATCCAAAAAACAAACCAAAAAAAAACACAAAAAAAAAAAAAAAAAAAACACCAACAACAAAAGTTTACTAAAGTCTCAATGGCTTAATGACACCATCATGTAACAATTTTTACAAATTTTCTTTTATTGAAGTATTTTTGATAATTCCATTAGCCATTTAGGTGAAACAAGTAGCAATAAAAAAATTAATTTGTGCCTCCCAGAAGACAGGTTTGAGGTAGGGTAGGAAAATGGTGGAAGGAATATTGCATTGGTGGTAGAATTGGTGTTAGAATATTAAATGTTAGAAACAATTGTATTATGAATGTCTTTGTAAATCATGGTTTAAATTGAGGGGAAAAAGAAAAAGATATTGAAAAATTAATGTTAACTATTTTCAGAGAAAATGGCAAGAGAATAGAATCAGTAGTTATAGAAAACAATGATGCTGTGCATTAATATTAAAAGAGATGTCAGAATAATCAGCTGTTTTTGAATAGGATTTATTATGCAGATGAAGTATAATTAGCTATTTCCTAACAGATAGTTGCTTATCCTTGATACTGGGAGGACACTTCATGTGACTATGTGTATATTTTAAGTAAGCTAAAATTTCAGTCCCAGTCACCACATTTCAACTCTAGTCACATTTTAAGTTTTCCATAGTCACATATGTCTGTCTCTGTTTTATTAAATATAAACATGAGCAGGCATATAACTTTCTATTTGTAACACAAACTCCCACTGAAGAAAGCAGACACATTATAAGATTTTTTACTATGTTTTTTCATATAATATTATAAATTTTGTATTTTCAAAAATATTTTGTAAGTTTTTACAAACTTTTTCACAAATATTTTGTAAATTCAAAAAATTAATTTTGAAATTTTTGAATTTGAATATGAATTAATATAAATTTTCATATCATGCATTTTGCATCATACATGGTTAAGCCTCCTTCCAAGAATTTCAAAGACTTAATTAGATGACCTAGTAAGATTTATAGTCCAAACAAAAATTTAGAATCAGAGAGACAAAGATTTTTGAGACACCTTTAGGATCCGATGATGAGAGTCAAAACTATTGCACAAAGAGGAAATGAACACATGATAGTGGCATAACTTTAGGAAAGAAAGAGAAGCTGGCGAAAGATTGGAGGAGGCAAAAAGTCAAAAGAACTCGGGGCCCGGGAGATAGCATGGAGGTTAAGGCGTTTGCCTTTCATGCAAAAGGTCATCAGTTCGAATCCCGGTGCCCCATATGGTCCCCCGTGCCTGCCAGGAGCAATTTCTGAGCATGGAGCCAGGAGGAACCCCTGAGCACTGCCAGGTGTGACCCAAAAAAAAAAAAAAAAAAAAAAAAGAACTCAGAATTCAGGAGTCAGGAGAGAAATGATTTGGATGGTTAATTGGGAAGGATGCTACAGGTAGATTAACATGTTAATGACTGGTAGCTAAGAATCAGTGGCAACCCAGACAAGCTTCTATGAATAGTAGGTCAAGGAGTCAGTTCCTGTGTTAAGTGTTTGTGCTTAGGAAATGGTGCCTGAAGATGGTCATTTCAAGTTCATAAGAAGTAGAAGCAAGAAGTAAAAGGCATCTTGAATATATTGAGTTGAAGAGAAAATTGGGGTGGGGGATGTTGGGTCACATCTGGGGATACTCAAGAGATACTCCTGGCTCTGCACTCGGGAATTACTACCGAGTCCATGTGAGATACTGGGGTTAGAATCTGGGTTGGCCACATGAAAGGCAAGTACCCTGTTATCACTTTGACCCCAAGACTTGGAAAAATTTTTAATTCTATTTTTGTATTAATAAAGATAAACTAAAAAGATCTGCTAGCATAATACTTATATATTATTTATTTATTGTCCCTTTGATGATGAGATAGCAGATTCACTTAAATGCTATTGTCTCCTTTTTGTTGTTGTTGCTGCTGTTGTCATAATTGTCAATGGAAATTGTGGCTATAAAGCTAATGACATAATACCAGCTAAAATACTTGTCTTAAATGCAACCAGCTCCAATTTGATCCCCAGTATAAACATGTGGTCCCCTAAACATTTTCAGTACTGATGCTTGAGCATAGAACCACAAATATCCCCTGAACACTTCTGGGGATATTCTACCACCAATGCAATATTCCTTCCACCATTTTCCCACCCTACCTCAAACCTTTCCTCTGGGAGGCACAAATTAATTAATTGAAAATAAGTAATTGTAATAAAATAAATGTGCTATCACTCTTTTCTGGTCAGAAAGCTTAAGCAATATTGACAGAAATGAACCCACAACGTTTCCATGAGTCCATATTCATAGAAGGGTTCTAATAATCAGTCAATAAAAGTAACAGTAAAATAGTGAATTCTGGAAAAAAATTAGAAGCAGAGTCCTGGCAGAATAAAGGCTCATATAGTTCTCAGTCATTGTCAATGCTTTGTAAAGCTGTGATTTTTGCAATCACAAAATTGTTTAATGAAAATTTAGTGTGAATCGCCAAAAGCAACAGAATATGCATTATCAATAACTTTTAGAACAGCCAAAGCCTTATCACCCAGTATTTTCTGCCTTTATAAATATACGAAGCTTTGGTTGTTTCAGAGTGATATTGCAAAATAAAGGATGTCATAAATACAAGGAAGGTTCAACCTTAATCTAAAAAATCATGTCACCATTTAGAGTTGTGTTTTTGAAATAAAATTGTTTTAGTAGCTTCTTTCAGGCTTAAACATTTTAACTCCTTTAATTTTATTTGTTTATTTGGAAGTTTGGGGAGGAATACACCTGACAGTGTTCCAGGACATATATGGTGCCAGGGATTAATTGCAAAGCATATGTTCAGTCCACTGAGCTTTCCCTCCCCAGTCTTGGCTTAGATTGTTTATTTAAATTAAATTATGAAGCTTAGAAAATAGTATAAAGCAAGGTACCATAAACTGCTCCTTTACTACATGAAATGATGTGACAATGATTTTTAACATCCTATAGATTTCAAGTATGTAAAATTTCAGGTTTATCAGTAGCTGCAGATATTACACTATACCACTAAAATTCAAGTTTTGATTTTTCTCCATACAATTGGCGTCTTTTAGACACAGAAAGTAATCTTTTCCTTTCTGGTAGCTACTATCTTGTTCTTACAATCGAAGACTGGTTTATATTTTGTCCACTTGTTTTATTTCTTTATAGGCTGCATGAGAGTGAAATCATATGATGTTTGCTTTTCTTTATCTGATTTTATTTTATTAACATAACATCTTCAGGCCCATCTGTGTGGGAAGACTTTATGTTTTTAGAGTTAAGTAATGGTGTATAGCACTTAACCTCATTTGGTCAACAACAAGCCTTGATGGATAGGAGGTAATACCCTCTGGTTCAAAGTTCCCTGTATGTCATATATTTAAATAGAGGATATTGGGCAAGGATGTGGTACCCAAGAAAAGCATTTCTCAAAAGATGTTCTCATTCAGCAGCATGTGATTATAATCACATCTTCTCTGTTCACTCATTGCTGAGTGAACACTGGCTTTGTGTTCCATTTGGGCTACTGTAGATAATGTGGTGAATATAAGGATACATATATCTCTTCAAATTCATTCTTGTGTATTCCTTGTGAAAAATATTGGGATAGCAGTATCATAGGGGATTTGAAATCTCAACTGGGTAGAGTTTGGCATAAGGAAACTTTCCTCCACATTAGCAGTACCAGCTCACTTTCTTGACAATGATTCTAGAGAGTTTCCTTTCCTCATATCTTCAACAATGCTTGTTCTATTTTTAAGACCCAGTCTATGAGGGTCAGGCCTCCTACAATAACTTAAGAATAGAACTCTAATATCTGTCTTTATATGGGCATGAGTTTGTTGACAGTCGACTCCTCTCTGATTGCCAAACCTAAAATGTAAATAAGCCATGCCTAAAGTGTATATAGGCCCCTCATATATTATCCCTCCCTCCCCCAACAGAAATTCTTTTATACTCTCATCCCCCAATCCTGATCCATTATCCTTCCTTATTTAACTGACCTCTCTACCCTTAGTTCTTAACTAAGAACTAAGAATTAAGAACCTTAATTCTTAACTAAGGTTGGTACTGAAACCAACCTTCTGCCCCAATAAACAACCACCCAGCTCCCAAACCAAAAGGACACCCTCAGTCCCATATCTCATGCCTCAGCAAGAAACTATAACCAACAGTCTTGCTGACTTATGCTGTATGGCCCCTCTTTCCACCCTCCTAATCATGGACTGCTGCATGCTACCGATTCAACCCCAGAAGGACCCCCAGCCCAAGAACATTACCTGATCCCTTATGGCTGCAAAACATTCCTCAAATTCAACATGACATGATGTGTGATGAAACAGTGCTCTAGATTACATCCCCACAAGAATATCTCAAAAGACTTAATGGGGAAGCTTATATTTCTTTTATATGTTTACTACCTCTATAATAATACCCCCTAGTCTGTTTACCCCCAAATGTAAGTTAGCCACTTAAACAGCATTTCTTTCTTTAACTTCTTTTTTAAATTTATTGTTATTTTATTCTTATATTATATATAATACAATATTATGTATATGTAGAGAGAGAGATTTTTTTCTTTTTTCTTCTCTTCATCGTCACCAGATTTAGCTCTGCTTGGTACAAAAACCTACAAGAAAAAGTCTCACCTGGGATGAAGGTTCAGGTCAAAACCATGGCACAGAGAATGTGTAGAGTACCACTCTTACCCCCAATTCCACCAACAATGTAATTTTGAACCATCTTCTTACGCATAGGTACTCTATATAAGGGGGAATTTTATACACAAAAATAAACTCTTCTCTACTAGGGATAAGAACCCATAAACTTCATAATACAAGGAAGACTTCCACCCTGAGTATGTGCCATGTGGACCCAACTTATTCTCCATATGATTGGACAGCGACCGTCCCATCCAGAACCCCAGATTTCAGATGTGGAGCCAACATAGGTTCCAGCAACAGCACCAGGAATCAAATTCCTCTCTGGGAAATTCCTATTACAGCTCTGACACCAACTAGCAACAGTTTTGATATGATACCCACACAATGAGGAAATGGCAACAACTTGATCTAAGAGAGGACTGCCATAACTCATCACCTACAGGTCTGATGTACTCAGGAGACATGACACACTTTGCTCTATGCAAAAACCAAAATTGCTAACTACAGACATGAACTGGATAGAACCTATCGAGGTTTCTACCTATTGAGAAAGATCCTAGCTGAGGCTATGGCCTAGGATTTATATGAAAACCAAGATCTCTGATTCCAGAGGTCTGACTTCAATAACTGCAACTGAGCAGAACTTCTGGAACCATATTGAAAGACTCTATCCTAGGCTCAGTAGATCTATGCAAATAACAAGGTCTCTACATACAGAGGCTGATATAATTATCCACAACTGACCAAAAAGTTCCCTGGCAACACACACACAAAAAATACTTGGGATGTGAAAATGAGTGTGTATGGAGTATGTAGTTGTTCCCATGGCACTATACTTTAAGGGGGGAGAAACCCTGTGTCTCTTAGACCAAGAGAATTCCATTCTAATGTCTTCAATATTTACTGTGCCTTTGCAAAAACAAAACAAAACAAAAACAAAAACAAACAAAAAAACCCACAAACCTTTTTAAGTAGTTGCTGGTTTGGGGTTTTTTTTGTTTGTTTTTCTTTTTCTTCTTTTTTTTGCTCCTTTTGTACTTTTGTTATCACTATTGTCTTTTTTTTATTTTGTTTGGTTTTATTTTGTTACTCTTTTTTGTTTCCTCTCTCCTCCTAAAGGGAAATTTATAACACCTAGATGGACCTCTCCTAGTTCCTTTTTTTCTTTCTTCTCTTTTGTTTTTGTATTTGGTTTTGTTTTCTTCTCCTTTATCTTTTCATAGATCTTGAACAGAACCATATTACTGGAACCATCTTGTTCAGCCTCACAATTTGAGGGGAAAAATTGATGGTATCAAGACCAGGCAGTCGAATGAACATTTAGTGGAAATAAAAAATAATCATACTTGAACACCAAACCCATATCAGCAGAATTGATACCCAATTTACAACAAGCTGTACAAGAGGGGAACAGTTACAATAGCATTATGAGGGTAAAGGAGAGAGATATGGGATGCATGCTAGGAACAGGGGTTGAGGGAAGACAACTTTAGGGTTGGGCATGCCCCTCATTCATTGTCACTATGTGCCTTTAATATTTCTGTGAAATAATTGTAATTCACTTTGACCACAATAAAAAAATCATTCTGATGTTGATTTCTAAACACAATTTCTTATTGTGTTCCTTATTAATAAGGACTAAGTATTTACTTCCAGGTATCATCAGGAAAAATTAACCTAAGATATTATATTATTTGTGTCAGGAAGTGAGGATATATTCAAAAGTTGATTGTGAAATATCCAAGAAATAAGAAGTCAACTTGAGGGATTTTTGTGTTCAATACTGATGAAATTTTAAAAGTGAATAATGAATAGATATTTAATGACTAATTTATTATTAATTATAATTTTATTATAATCATTACAAGTTAATTAAAAATACACAAGTACCGTATATATTCGAGTATTACAAGCAAAATTTTCTACCAAAAAAAGAAATCAAAGTTTGGGTGCACGTTCTAAACAAGGGCTGGGTTGGGGTGACAATGGTGGCCGGTCCAATGAGGGCGCAGGCGAATTGTGAGTTTGCTCTGTGCCTTTTCCAGCTGCAGCTGTGCACTGTATGTGAGGGAGAAGAAAAAAAAAAAAACCTCAAGAAGCCTGACCTAATCCTCGTGACATTCTGGGTTAAAACATCATGGGAAGACATGCCAAAAGAAATGATCATCAAGAGTTTTTGGAAGACAGGCATCAACAATCAAATGGACGGCACAGAAGACTACCTGCTGTGGAATTCAGACTCAGAAGAAAGCGAAGAAACTGGAGAAACAGATGCTCCTGCCAACTGGAACACTGGTGAAAAATTAGCTCGAGAAGAATGTGAACAACTCTTTAGTGTATCTGATGATGAATCTGACTTTGAAGCATTTTAAATAAATATTGTTACCGGTAATTTTATTTCGGTATTGTGTTTATACCAGTTTCCGTTGTCAATAATGATTTTTGTCATGACCGCACTTGTTCAGCAACTTTTTTGTCAATTACAATGCTTGGTATGAAAGAAAATTTTATACCGATTTTTAATAGAAAATTAGGGGTGTGTGTTATACATGGGTGCATGTTGTACTCGAATAAATACGGTACTTGATAATATAATTATATGCTAGACAGGTAAACAGATAGATGGAAAGATAGAGGGACAAATATGTCCTTTATATGTGTACCATAAATCAATG
>PVKC010015535.1:0-21215 GCA_004027635.1 Crocidura indochinensis
TTTTTTTTTTAGTTAAACTCAGTTTACAGCAATGAAAATTTTCAAATTTCCCCTTCTGGCAGTTGCTTAAAGGTACTCTTCTCTGATAATCTGAATTATTATATTACCTTTCTCTGGGATCATCAGAATTTCCAAGAGATTTTAAATTATTTGGTTTTATTTTCTTTTACAACTTGAAGTCTTTCATCAGCTTTCATTAATTTTCTCAATAAAATTTATGACTTAAATAAAATGAGCTCACCCAGTGGGTGCTGTACAAGTAGCTTCCTGTGAATTCTCATGGTCAATTATTTTCAATGTACCAGCGGATCATAAATCTCAACGGTCATAAAAATGTTTCTTGCAACGATATTCTCGAATCTGTAAATTCCAAGGTGAACAATGTTCACCTTAAAATCTCCAATTGTCCTTCTTTTATTTTTTATCATGAATGAGGTCTGAATATCTTAGAATTGCGGTTAAGGGATATCAACTTATCATGACCATTTTGTTTATATGCAAAATATAAACTTTATGGAAAAGAAATCTTATCTTAGCTTTCAAATTTCTTTATTGCTCCAAAGTGGCTGCACTTCAGCTATAATAAAAAATATTGAAGAAATTAAAAGAATAAAGAAGTAAACTAGCAAATAGCTCATTAAAGACAGATTATTAAGGGGCTGGAGAGATAGCATGAATGTAGGACATTGCCTTGCATGCAGAAGGACAATGGTTCGAATCCTGGCATCCCATATGGTCCTCCGAGCCTGCCAGGAGTGATTTCTGTGTGTAGAGCCAGGAGTAGCCCCTGATCGCTGCCAGGTGTGATCCAAAAACTAAAACCAAAAAACAAAAATAAGACATATTATTAAACAAACATTTGGAGCTTATCAGATTCACTTACATATTTTTATATATTTAAAACCAGGAGCTTATTTTTCTATTGAATTCGGATTCAGATTCAATCAATGTTAAGTTTTATTGTACTACTGATTCATTTTTGTCTCTAATATACTTATCTAGAGTGAGGGTATGAATAAGATGCTATCTTAATATTTCCCATATATCTGACCAGTAGAAATAGAATGATAATGCATAATTTACATACTTATAAATTCAAATTCAATGTGCAATACACAATATTAACAATAGAATGTTATAATTAAGGTAGTCAATATTTAACCGAGAGAATCTGTTATAAACTTTAGTGTGAATAATGGTCATGAGAGAGTAGTGTTTAGACCACCCAGAAGGTGGATAATTGTGCTAGAAAAAGTACAGTAATGGAAAACTGCTTATACAATATTTTATTCCTTTTCCTTTATCTCGTAGGGCCATTATTCTCAAAAATAGTTATATATTTTATTCAAATTTGATATTCTTTATTTTTTGTAATTTTGTTTGCTCACACTTAAAAGGATACTGCAGTGAGATTACTATAGAAACAGACAAGTTATTGAGCAAGTATTTGATTAAATATTCCCAATGCACAATTCAATAGAGAACCCCAAGAATAGGGCTCTCTCTTGTAATACTTTGAATCTTTCAAGTGTTTATATCAAATTTTCAAGTGACTGAATTTGTGTGACTACTTGCTTTCATAAATAATAAATTTTTCTATTGAAACATTGAATTATAAAGACAAGATAGTCAAATATTTTCCATATTGAGTTATTCAAAAGATGCATTTAAAAAGGTGATAACAATCACAAAGGCATTTTAAGAATTTTCAATCTCAATGTTAGTTGCAGGCATGAATTAATCCAAAGGCAGAAATGACTCATCTAACTTTTATTTTATTCTCTTTTAACTAGTGAGAGAATAACATTTAATTTAGAATAAGATTATTAAATGATGTGCTATTTAACCATCTTTTGCAATTATATAACTCTACAATAGTTGAAATGAAGTGTGGCTCTAAACTTAGCAACAGTAGAATACATTTTGATCATTTCTAGTATGCAACAATATAATTTTCAAATAAAAGTTTTAGAAATATTATGAAATAGTAGACTTGCCATTAAAAAGCATGAGTTTAAGGTACTACAAATCTGTAATAACAATTTCTTTATTCAAGATTTAAATTTATCTACTTATTCACTTTTGAGGTTAAGATTTGTGAGTTAGTAGTTTTGCTGTTTGATTTGAGCCAGAGAAATATTTCAATGAGCTAACTTTGCATGTCAGACACCTGTATATTATTCTTAACAACAAATGGTTACCTACAAACCATAAAAACTGATCCCAGAAAACAAAGCAGGATGTGGTCTCCGAATTCTACTTATTAAAGGAAGATTCAGATATATTGGTGGTGTTAAAGAATGATAGAGCTAAATTTCTAAACCATAATGCCAAAATCACTGAAACCATGAAATCCAAGCTTTATCAAATGAACTTAAATGTTGCCTGTAATGTGGCAGGCTGGTGACTTGGTCATGGGAAGGAAACTAGGAATATTGTGGAAGAAATTTGACACATATATTTGGATTGATGTTAGAACATTGTATGTCTAAAATTCAATTCTAAATAACTGTATAAATCATTGTGCTGTAGTAAAATAAAAAGTTAAATGGCAAAAATAATAAATAAATGACAAGAAAAAAGAGGAGAAAAACAGGCAAGAAATCCATTGCAGCTTTCATCTCTGATCTATGGAACAAGTTGTTTCTTCATGACTGACAGTTGAAAATCAAGCCGCAGTCTCACAGGGTCAATTATGAACCACCAGAGGTAGAACTGGTCTATTGTTCCTTAACACAGTGGGTTATATCATGATTAAGAGCAAACATGCATTGAAGGCATTTGTAACCATATAAAAAGTTTCTCTTTCTTACACATGCCATCCCAAATCTGTATATAAATTACCACCTTATCTATCATTCACAATCAGAGTATAACAAATTTAAAACTGAATTTTTGCCTCCGTAAGGTACACACACACACACACTCACTCACACACATACACACATCTGCTCTCTGAGTTAACATTTTAGAATGTTACTGTAGATTAAACATATGATAACTGCTAGATGTGCAATAGATGAATGTGTAGAAAAAAAATGAGTAGCAGTTACTTCAGTCTAGTAAATGCTGGTAAAATCCCAGGGAATCATCTCTTCAAACAACAATACATTAGACTCAAATTTTTCAACTGGGATCTTAAGAGTCCCTCTAGATCTCCAGAAGAGTTCAAGAAGGCCAAAGGTCAGGATAGAATAAATGTATGTGATGATAGCACAAATTAGGAAGATAATGGGTAGACAGAGGGACATAGACAAGAAATAAGTTAAGAGGGGGCCAAAGTTAGACAATGTATGAGAAACATTGCCTTAGACAGCAAAGTACTAAATATAAGAGAAGTGAAAAAATGGTCCTGACTTTAAGTTAATTAGGGGTTCAGTGTTGCTGTGAACATGGGTTATACTCGTTTTTCTTGTAATTATGGTTCATCTTATCCAACTCTTGGTCTACTCCAACTTAGATGGGATGATATTATTTTTAGAGCTGGAGGAAGTCAACTCCTCTAACAATTCCGAACAAAAAAAATAAAACAAAATAAAATATATAAAAAAAACACTGTTAATCACTTACTCCAGAAATATATTATTCAATTACTAAGATAAATTGATATTTGCAAAAGCGCTGAACCTATAATCCTTGTATTTATTCATGACATGTTACAGTGTAAGTAAAACAATCTTTTGTTTTTGTTTTTTGGGGGGAGGGCATACCCTATGATTCTCAGGGGTTACTCCTGATTATGTGCTCAAAATCGCTCCTGACTTGGGGAATAATTTGGGATGCTGGGGATCGAACCAAGGTCCATCCTGATTCAGCCGAGCATGCAAGGCAAACACCTTACCATTGCACTATCACTCCAGCCCCAAGTAAAACAACTTTCTAATGGCATGTTAAAAAATACTTTCAGTAGAAATATAAAAATTAGGGCCGGAGCAGTGGTAAGGCATCTGCCTTGCCGGTGCTAGCCTAAGACTTATATATATTTAACTTATATATATTTAACTTATATATATATATATAAAAGTTAAAACAGGAGGTAAGATTAAGATTTCTGGATTAGATACATTAATTAATCCTATTTTGGCCTTACAACTGAATGAAATTAAGTTGTAGAAATCCTGGAAAGAGAAAAGAAATCTGAAGAATGACATTGACATTTTTTAAATGTAATCTATAACAGACCACTAATTATAACAGGTTTAAATAAAAAATTTTGAAAAAGATTGAACTAAAATTAAAATGATAATGCAGTATTATGAAATTTATGTAGTAAGCTATTGTAACAAAAGACAAGAGACCAACGAAAGATCATGAGAATATGGCAGTCATATTTAATACCATTCTGTTTACTCCAGGACTCCAGTAAACAGTATGAGAATATAAACGAGCATGTAGTGCTAACACAATTATGCATAAGAATGCAGGATTTTATGGTAAGCTTTCTTGCATTCCTGTCAACATGTAAGTTGATTTATCTTATCTTTTACAACTCCCTGTAATGCATTTGGGACCATGACAACTTTAAGGAAATATACCCCCATATTTCTCATTTACAGACTGGCTTAATTGTTTATCTTCCTGTCCTGGGAATTAAGACATTGAGAATAAGACTATGTGACACTTGGCTTTGTTTCCTTAAGACTTGTCATGGTGCCTTGGGTCTCATGACATCTTTTATTCTACAGGGAAAGGAAGAGTAAAATAGGTGAAATATTGGAGGGAGTGAATTGAGAGAGAAAGTAAGAAAGAGAGAGAGATAAGAATAATAGACTAGTTCACAAAAAACTGGCATTAAGCCAGTCGACACTGCATTTAGACATCTGGAGAATTCTTCAGGGAAACTGGGAATGACACTGAGATCAACACATATACTGAAAAACTGTCCTCATTTCTAGAAAATAGTCATTTGTTATCTGCTTTATAAGAGTTCCCCTGTTAGCACTACAATTAGTCAAGGGTCAGTCTATGGGGTCCTTTCAAATCCCTTCAGCACTTAGAAGAGGGAATGTTTAATTTCAAATATATGTTTACTTGGCAAAGCACTCTGATTTTACCTTAAACTATTTTTATTGCCTTAATTTTTAAAATGAATTTCAAGGTCTCCTGAAAGGAATCAGGAAGCTAGTGTTTTTAATAAAGTTGAATAAGGATAAGAAAAGTTATTAACAATATCCAGAAGGAATACAAATAAAATTCTTTTGAATGACTTTGCAAAATGAACTTTCTAAAAGGATTTAATAAATAATCCTTTTTTCCCTCTATAGCTTAGCTCCTCAAACTACTTACCATTTACTTTTTAAAAATCTAATGAAGCGATTCTCCATAAATTACACTTTAATTTTTTTCATTTATAGAAATTTAATAAGAATCTATAATCCCAGACAAAATTGAGTTTTTCTACAGCATTTTTTCCTGATCTTACAATATCTGGAAATGGAACCAGATTGATAGAACAGTGGTTAGGTGTTTGTATTGCACACAGCTGACCTGGGATGGACCCAGATTGGATCTCCAGCATCCCAAATGATGCCCAAGTCATCCAGAAGTAATTTCTGAGCACAGAGCCAGGAGTAACCCCTGAGCTCTTCTGGGTGTGTGGCCCTCCTCATAAAAGGAAAGAAAAAGACAATATCTAGAAATATTTTCTTCAAAATGCAAATTGTTGTTATTATCATTATAGAATTAAAAGTACCTAAACTAAATGTACAGTTCTAATAGGTATTGTTAATAGAGAAATGAGAATAAAATAAAAAAAACTCATTGCATATTTACCTGGTTATTTCCTTTAATGTTCACTTAGAAAAAAATCTGCATGTATTTAGTTTATCTATGCTTTATAATAAAGGTAATGGTAGTTCAAGATTTGTGCAGAATGCCAGGATTTCAATGATCAGTTGGTTATAAACTCATACCTACTGATATGATCATAGTCACATTAAAATTTTTAGTTGAACATTATGCATTTTAAAAAACACTCTAAAATAGTACTAAAAATAATATACTTTATAGTTTAAATGCAGTTACATTGACAATGTAGTGTATCTTGAATCCCACACTATGTTTCAGGAAGCTTGTCGTATAAACTTACATAAATTCATTTGAATCTTTTTGTTTGTTTTTGGGCCACACCTAGTTGATGCTCAGGGGCTACTCTTGGCTATTCTCTCAGAAATCGCTCCTGGCTTGGGGGACCATATGGGATGCCGGGGGATTAAACTGAGGTCCATCCTATGTTAGCGTGTGCAAGGCAAATGCCCTACCACTTGCACCACTGTTCTAGCCCCAATTCATTTGAATCTTAACATCACCAGTTCATAAGAAAAGAATATTGTAGTTTCTAGAAAAGGAAGTCACATAATTATAGTTGTGTGTATAACTTATCAAGACATCTCATTTAATATACTTTACAAGACTTTACTTTACTATACTTTACAAGACAAAATTTCTTGAATTCTGAAGTCAAACAGATCGTTTTATTTGGGGAAGGGCTTTATAGCCACATCCACCAACACAAGGTGCTCTTCCTGAATCTGTGTTCAGGTTTGCTAACAGTGATCCTTGAGGATTCAAGAAGGGCTAGCAATATGCAAGGAAAGTGCCTAGACTCTGTCCCAAGACCTATTTTAAACGCTGCACTTATTAATTAATAAAGATGTCCAAAATGTAGCACCTAATTCTAAATTGTGTCACTTGTAAATTTGGAATTAAAAAATGGTATATTGGATTGTTTTCCCTGAGAAATAAAAAATAAGTTTACATATGGTGCCCCATAATGCCTGAAACCTGGAGTGATCAATAAATTGTCACTATTTTTATTGCTATTATGATTAGTGCACTAATTCCTAGTTGTCAAAGCAACATTTGTAACTGATCTTTGTTTTGAAACAAAAAATAAGTAGTTCCATTATTTCATTTAAAGTTAAGAGTTTTAATTACCTTATTTCTCAGCAATCTATTTTTATCTACTTATTCCAAACCTAGTATATGATATATATTCTTTCATTTAACTCTTATTCTTATTATTTTACAATTAAATGAATTTTTAACATCTTTATTTAAGTACTTTGCTTACAAACATGATTGTAGTTGGGTTTCAATCATAAAAAGAACACCACCCCTTCACCAGTGCAAGATTTCCACCATCCATCCATTCCCCACCTTTTCCCCAACCCCTGCCTGAATTCCAGATAAACATTCAACTTCTCTCACTCATTAACATTGTCAAAAATAAATAAATAAACAAATGAGTTGACATGAAAAATTATTCAAAAGGTCTGCATAAGTGTATTGATTTTAGTCTTATGAGTTTGGAGTAAATTTTTATATAGACATTCTTAGTAAAATGTCTCTGGTAGGGCTAATCATTCAACTTCTCAACTTATATTTTTGAAAGTTAAAGAAGGGCAAAATACTCCATTAAGATGGATGCTTTTATTTTTTATTTTTTTATTTTTTGGTTTTTGGGCCACACCCGGGACACTCAGGGGTTACTCCTGGTTATTCGCTCAGAAGTCACTCCTGGCGGGCACGGGGGACCATATGGGGAACCGGGGCATCAAACGGCAGTCTGTCCTAGGTTAGCGCAGGCAAGGCAGGCACCTTAAGGCAGGCACCTTACCTCCAGCGCCACCGCCCGGCCCCCTGTTTGTTTTATTCTTTCAGGGCCACATCCAGCAGTGTACAGGGGTTACTCCTAGCTCTGAGCTCAGAAATCACTCCTGGCAGACGGGGGACCATATGGAATCCCAGGAATATAACCCAGGTCCATCCTGGATAGGCCATTTGCAAGGCAACCCCCCTACCGCTGTGCTTTCTCTCCAGCCCCAGATGGACGCTTTTAAAAAACAAGATGAAATGAAAAAATGAATTAGGAAATTATTTGCCTGTTATTGTTATACCTGTTCTATCCTTTTTTATTTTGTTTGTTTGTTTGTTTATTTGGTTTTTGGGGTTTTTTTGGGGTCACACCCGGCAGTGCTCAGGGGTTACACCTGGCTCCATGCTCAGAAATTGCTCCTGGCAGGCACAGGGGACCATATGGGGCACCAGGATTCGAACTGATGACCTTTTACATGAAAGGCAAACGCCTTACCGCCATGCTATCTCCCTGGGGTTTGCTTGTTTTTGGGTCACACCCGTAAGTGTTCAGGGGTTACTCCTGGCTCTATACTCAGAAATCGCTCCTTGCAGGCTCGGGGTATGGGATGCTGGGATTCGAACCACCGACCTTCTGCATGCAATGCAAAAGCCTTACCTCCATGCTCTCTCCGGTCCCTGTTCTATCCTTTCTATTGGAATAAGTTTTTAATTTAAAACATATTAAATAAACACACAATTAACTTATTGTGAATTTCTCTGATTTTTAAATAATGTCCTCTTTTGCACTCTAAAAGGTAAACAGACATATTTCTACTGGACTACAATTTGTTGAGCCTTTACTCTTTAAAACAAAAAAAAAATCATATCAAATAATGACTTTATTATCTTCTGCAATATTTTTTTTTCTTTTTTGGGGAGGAGGCACACCCTGTGATGCTCAGGGATCACTCTTGGCTATAAGCTCAGAAATCACTCCTGGCTTGGGGGTCCATATGGGACGCCAGGGGTTTGAACTGTGGTCCGTCCTAGGTCAGCCGCATGCAAGGCAAATGCCCTACAGCTCCACCATTGCTTCGGCCCCTATCTTCTGCAATATTAAAGATGTGTTCTCTTATATCCTTCAAAATCCCTTAAAATCTTAAATTAAGCCCATCTTAAATTACATATGCATATACTTATAATATATTATGTATACATATACACATTTGTTACATAAAATTGTATGATATTTATATAGTATTACATATATAAATTATAAATTATTTAATATATAAAATATAAATATATATCATCCTGTGCTAAGAAAGCATCTGCTCTATAGAATGAAAATATTCTGCTTTATATAACAGGTAAATAATTTAAAGAGTAAAATTTCTCTAGTTGTTTTAATTCTCCTTTCCTCTTACCATCAAAAACATTCCTTCTAAAGTCAGCCCTCTCAAAACAGTTGTGATCCTAGTTCTGGGTATGAAAGTATTTTCTTTATCAAAGTACTACAAAGACTGAAAATTATATGCTTATAAATCTTGTTCATCATATTTTTCTTTACCTATTAATAACCCAACAAAGCTGAGTAGTCTGCATTCTTCTAAACAAATACAACTTTCAGACCACTTTTCACTGCTTTACAATCAATGAAAAATGTAATCACAGACAAATAAAAAGCATGATTCTGCCCTTAATACAACATTAAGACATTAACAAGGGCTTTTCTTTTCAAGTATTTTAATCAGGAAAGTCAAATTTCAGAATCCTTAAGGCTCTGATATCTTTGCTCAAAACATCAAGTTGATCTTTGATGACCTCAAAAAACTGCTTTTTATTTATGTCTCAGTATAAGTTGTTAAAACTTTGAGGTACTCCTCATAAATAAAAGAAACCATAATTTAATGTTCAGTTAAAGCAACCATCTTGTCTAGGTTTCTTGACACAATTACCCATTTGTTTTAAGTTTCCTGGACTAACTAAATGATTTCTTAAGATAAACCTCCCTTCAACTAAACATCTGTAGATGTGTGTGCACTTGGGTGTTATTATAAAAATTAAAAAGGAACAGAGTACTATGAAAGAAGGTATACATTTGTATATAAGTGAACACAAAACATAGGGATGTTTTAATGTGAACAATTCAATGCGCTCACATTATATACATGCACACACCTATATACATCTAGATATTAAAAACGCTTTAAAATATATAAAATAGGACACTTTAGAAATATTTTAAAAGATTAGAGGTACATCCAATGCAGCCTTTCACTTGATTTATTGATACTTTCTAAAATCTCTTAATTTTGTGGATGTTAAATGTTCCCACCATCTAGTTTATCCTGTGTGACCTTACCGAGCATGAAGTTAACCTATTTACACATAATGATTTTTCAATAAATATTTTTGACAACTGTTGAAATATGTGATATATGTCCTTGTTAGACCCAACCTGTCAGTTCTTATTGCTGAATATAAATTATATTCTATGTGTCCACCTTTGCAAACCCTGAACTCTCCATGTTGATGTTCAATCCAAGAGTGGAAACTTCTTAAAATTTACTAAATCATTGTGGGTGTAACTCAAGAAGAGTAATGTTATTTGAATGTAGTAGTCTGGGCGTTAATATGATATATTCCTGCTATTAAATTTTAAGAGGTTTTAGAAGAAAAGGTTTTAGCACAGGATAGAAGACATTTTACTGCATCTGGTCTGGCATTTCTGAAAATATTCCCCAGAAAGTCCTGCAGTCCACTGATGAAAAATGAGAGAAATATGTCTGTGTGCTTTTTTTTTTCTTTTCTCGAACTCTAGTAAATTAAAAGTTTCATGTAAGACTGAACTTGTTTGTCTGTAGGTCAACTTTCTATCAGATGAAATGCATAGAATATAAAAGAAAAATTTAGGTGTAAGGAATGAGGCTTAAAAATGGAAAAATGGGGAAAAAAGCAGAAAATACTAAATGTGAAAGAAATATTTTTACTAAAAATATAGGAATTAAGTTGAGATGATGCACCTATATATAGTAATATATACATATTATAGTATAACATTTATATATAGTATATTACATATAATGTATCTGATATATTACATATAGCATATTTTTGTATCCAAGAGTGGCAAAAAGCAATATGATCATATATGAAAAAATAGGTCATCAGTGATCTCTTCTCTTAGTAGTTCTCTTTCACACGGCTTCTGGAGAATAATGTTTGCATTATGTACAATTAGCTACTAAGCAAATTTTGTGACTAAGTTGATCAGTTATTAATTTTCTTTTTATTTAGAGTCTTTTATAATTTCCTTGGTATGTAGCAAATGAATCAAACCACTATACTATAATCTCATCAGATATTCATTAGAATATAGGTGAAGCATTCTATTACATAATAAATATTCGGTAATTTGCAGTGAATTCACAGAGAAAAGAAACAAAACATGAAATATTGTTAACTAAATGAGTGCAGAATAAGATAAGCATTTATTTCAAGTAAATTCTCTTTAAACTTTTATTAAATTGGAGACTGGAAAGAGAATGCTTTGCATACTATATTGCACTGTTTTGCATATAGTCATCCTAGTTTGGTATCCAATACCCCATGTGGTTCCAGTTCAATCTATGGTGCACAAAGGTTCCTTTTCCTCTACATTTTAGCCAGTGTTTGTTCATTTTGTTTTTTGTTATAAAGGTCATTTTGACACTCTAAAGTGAAATTGTAGTTTTGACTTGCATTTTGCTGTTAGCAAGTAGTATAATTTCTATGTGCCTATTGGCTATCTTTAGACATAGTTGAAGAAGCTATACAAGTCTTCTGATAAGTTTTGATGTGATTGTTTTCTCTATTAAGTTTATTATTTTATGTTTAGGGCTCACACTTGACTGTGCTAATGGTTTACTCCTGGTTCCATGCTCAGAGCTAACACCTGAATGACATGTGGACCTCTGCTAGAACTGTAGGATCAAACCTGAGCTCACTGTATTCAAGATAATTGCCTTATTCATGATATATCTCTGCAACCATTTATGTTGAGTTTTGTAAGTTCTTCATATATTAACTATTTTTGTCTTTTGTTGATTTCTTTGTGATTACCTTCTCCCATTTAGAAAACAATTTTTTATTTTATTGATATTTTTTGCTTTGTAATATAATTATATAGTTATATGCTTCAAATTGCTTATTTTAGTTTTATTTTGTTTGCTATAACAAACATGATGAAGGTAATATTGTGACATGTATTGCTCATGGGTTTGTCAATGGATTTACAGCTTTGGGTCTTACATCCTTCATTACATCCAAGTCCTTAATGAATTTTGAATTTATTTTTAATTGAATTATTTATTATGGTTTAATAATCCATTTTGGATTAATTTTCAATTGAATTATTTATTGTATAATAGTCTAGCTTCACTCTTTTATATGAATCAACAATATAGTCAAGCTTTACATTTTAGAGGAAAATGTGCCTTTGGGCTAGATAAATAAAACTGATGCAGATGAGTTGCAGTTATCTACAAGGAACCAGTTATACTCTTGTTCAACATCTCATTGAGTACTATGGTAAAAATATAGCATTGTAGGTAAAACTTAGATAAACAAAAATTACATCTGGAATCCATATGGACCTATGAAGTTAATAAAGAATCCTTTACATATACTATCTTATTCAATTCCATAGAACTCTGTGAAGGGATCAAAGAAATAGCTCAATGGACCAAATGTAGCTTTAGCAATTAGAAGTTCAGGTTTAATATCTGGTACCAATGATCTCCTGGACGCTAGAGAGTATGAATCATGGTTACCAGGCCAGAAGTAGTCTGCATCATATCACTACATGTGACCCAAATCTAAAATTAAAAAAAAACTGCGAGGAAGATTTGAAATATTTTTATTCTTGAAATAATGTTCTAGTTCTTTAAAATCAATTTTTGGGAGTAACAGCTAACACTGATCAGCTGTTTTACTTTTAAAGCATTAGTAATTTTCAATAATGCATGTAGTCAGCCTGCTCCATGGTATTTTAAAATATGTGATACATTTTACATTGGCAACATTGAACTGAGAGATTCTTGATACTCAGAGTCAGAGGTCAACAGTCAAGGATCTTCTAGAAGACCTGAAGGGAATGAAAGGATTCCACACAATGACTTTTCTTCCTAAGAAAATTTTCTTAATTGCTGTTATAAATAGCACAGTATTCTGTGAATTTTTCTTGAAAGATTACATCATCCAGGAGCAGAGAGATAGTACAGCAGGTAAGATTCTAGCCTTGCAGGACCTCTCCTCTGTTCAATCCTTGGCATCCTATAAGATCCTTCAACTCAACCAAAGTGATTTTTGAGTGTATAGCCTGTAGTAACACCTGAGAACTTCTGGGTGTGGAACCTCCACATTCAAAAAAAAAACAACCAAAGAAACATAAAAAAACAGGAATATAAATTATATATAAATTATGTCACCTAATAACTTTTATGGTATTTGTAGGAAAGTTGTTCCATGTAGAGCTGAATTGTATGATCTTCCTAATACATCTTCAACTTCTGATTTTACTGTACTTGCAAAAGAGCTTAGCAATGCAAGGAGGAAGAAAGGCTGCAGATAAAGGGGAGCATGCTGAGAAGATAAGAAGGACATAGGATAAGAAAGGAAAGAGAGTGGCAGGCAGCACAGATGGAATTGTGGGGGGTAGATGGCAACAGTGGAATTTAATTAAACATAGAAAAGAAGGAATTGGCTCCTGTTGATACCAACAGAAAGTATGACCTATTTTATACTAGAATTGTACCCAGAGGCTCTTCATCTGTTGTTCCATCTTCACTCTTAAATACCCAGGTTACTGATTTAACAATGCTAAATGTTCTGAAATGAGAAATAAGCTGAGGATTGATTATGGTGCATGTACAGCTCTTGTCTGTGATGATTTTATTTACTATTACATGGTCATTGACTATTTTCTCATGTACTTATAGTCATTTTTTACTTAAATGAGAAGAGGACAGCTTCTCAAATCTCTGCAATTAGCATTAAAGAGAAAATGGTTTGGGGCAGATAATGTTTTTCCCATTTCTTTCCATTTCTGCCAATTTCTTGGTGAAATGTGAAACATCTGCAAATCCTCTTCATATCATTAGCATAATCCTTTTGACCTAATAACCATTCAGTATTTTTTTTGATCAGATGTAATTTGGAATAAAACATTCCCAAAATAGTAATCGATACATTTTTATTGATACACTAATAGATTGGAAGAATTATATAACAGTTAAATTCATACATATTATCAGTATTAAAATCACCAAAATAGGATAATGTATAAGGTATTTCTCTTGTTTTTAACATCAGAAAATAGTTGAGTTTTTCCTCATTATTTGTTACTTTCTTACTAAAATGATTTTAAGGTAATACATAATTTGTTTTATTGTTCATTGCTCGTTCAATCATAAATACCTTCTCATCTCATACTCCTGACCTCACCTTAGATGTTCCTGTTTTATAATTTCCTACAATCTGTTTTATTTATTATGTACAATTGGCAAATGAGATTGCTAATTAGTTTATGCATTAATTACTTTTCCATCTGTGTTTATTTTTAGAGGCACAAAAACACCAATGGCAGCTAATTAAGACTAACTATAGCACATTACCATTCGACTTCTCAGTTCTTATTTGAATCCACATAGTTTGCTACTAGATCTATGTGTATAATCACACCTTGAGAGAAATGTAATTAAAACCCGAGAGCAAATCTTTACTATGATTCTAAGTCCATGCTTATCTTACGTAGGCAATTATTAAAATAGATGCCACCATAGTTTTAAATAAATTATTATGAACTATAATAGCATAATATATACTAAATATTGCTATATAAAAGTAATAATATTTCTCCTGTTATGAGCTTTCCTTTGAGAAAAATACATTACTTGAAATTACGTTATATGTTAAGATTTTAAAAGCAACTGGAGAAAGAACTGCCTGTAAAAAAATGTTTATATATCCAGAAAAGCTACATTCAAAAGGTCAGCTTTCTAAGATGAGTCATTTGTATGGAAATGTAGGTGCGGGCTTGGATGAGTGCATTTCAAGAAACAAAGCACCTGAGGCACAGCAATATTTTATGAATTCTATTTTTAAATCAATAGCACTGCAATTCATTGTAAATGTTAAATATGTAAATTATTAATAAATGTTTTTATTAATAAAATAAATTGCAAAAGATTACTAGGAATAAAATGAGATTGGTGGACTTTAGTGTCTTGACTGAAGTAATACAGAACTTAAAGTCATATGGGCTTCTGGAAAGGAGGGAGGGCTTTACATCCCCTTGGAGGTTTTGAGGAAGACCTAAAAGAAGTGGCGAGTAGGAATCTTGTTGCTCTTTGACTTAGTCTTAGGAGAAATGAGATTTATTGAGAACTGGACACTACCAAAAGACAGGTGAGTTTAACAAAGTCAACCTTGCTTGGGGACTTCACTAAGCAGAAACATGTATTTCTCTGAAATTGTCCATCTACTATATGATCTAAATAGAAATCATGTTTCCCAGTAATGTAACTGTCTCCTTCACTTGCTTTTTGTTCATTCAATTACATATTTTGGCAATTTGTCCAAGAATTTTTCAGCCTCATACTATTTATAGCCTATTTTAAACCAACACATTAGTCCATAGTACATGCTGATGCAAATTCCCTTTTAAAATGTATTTCAAAAAATTTGGGGGGGAGTGTTAGACATTGAACTATTGATCTCACACATGAGAGACATATAGTCTACCACTGAAGTATAGGCAATTCATTTATATATTTAACAGTTAAGAATTCATTCTTCTCAATCGGTTCATAAACGCAATGGCTATTTTGAGGGAGAGTGGTAGTTTATCTAGAACTGTGCTGAGGAACTCAGGAGTCCCTCAAAAATATCCAAAATGAATGTAGTTGATTGCATGGGCCTGAGACAGTGTGCTTAATGAACTCTGCTATGCTATCCAGATCATCTTTGCAGTTCTCTAGAACTTCTAGTGCTGTACCTAGTATATGGAGGATCAGGTGATAATAGGAGGAAACCAGGGTTGGCTAAACAGATGGCAAGAGCCATAATTTTGCAGCATCTCCCTAACATTAGGGTTACTATTTTTTAATGACCATAGAAGATACAATGATAATTTGGTTATTTTTCCATAATATATCCAATTACTTTTTGTTTTAAATCACTACTACATGTGCTATTAAATATGCATACATTATAATTGTAAGACAATTTGAATACATATTTTATTCTACATAATATATATGCCATATAACATGTACATATATCAATATACACTTTAGCAAGCATTTTGTTATGAATTGCTATGAAAATGGTATAAAAAATTTAAATTTAAATTGATTCCTAAAACTAGAATAGCCTTTATTTTCAACCAACTATGTACTACTAGTCCTTTTCATACACATATGTATCATATATATATCACGATTATTATGATATTCACCACTGACTCATAGTACAATTTCAACTATTTTACTACAGCGTGCATGAAGCAATATTTTATTTGTATATCAAAAATTTATGTGATAAAAATCAGAAATGTAAATTGTTTTGGCTAAAATATTTAATCATATTAAATATTCTATTTATTGTAGAGTTTCATTGGTTATATACAACAGATATAATAGGAAGTTCTAAAGGTATAATATGTAGATACTTTAAGATGAGCAAAAGAACAAGAACAAATCACTGGTTATGTTTGAATTTCTTATGTTTTGAGATTATTCTTCTTCACTTTTATTATTCATAGCAAAAAAGAAATAAAATAAAGCCCATTTTATACCCACTAAACATTACTATAGAATGTTATCACTAGACAAGTATAAAATACAAATTCTCTTACAGACCATAATTGATGGTTTTTATATCATTGAAAATGTTCTATTATCTACTGGATTAACTTTATCATATACTTTATTATAATTATTATTATTACATTTATACTTGTTATGGATCATTAGACCACTTTATTAAAATGTATTATAATTTACTATGGTTAGTTTATCTCAAGTTAAAAAATTGTATACTTATGATGAAGTTTTTATTTTCTCCAAGCTTCACTGACTTCTACAAAATATTTAAAATCTGCAAAATATGAGTCAAAGTAATAGCCCTTGCTTTGCACATACAAAATCTATATTCAATCACCCACATCTCATTGGTTCCCTGAGCATAGCAGTACAAAGCCAAGAGTGCAAAGTCAGGAGTAACCCTGCACATTACTTGTGTGATGCAAAAACAAAGCAAAACAAGACTGCAAAATCAAATTTAGCGCTACAAATTATTTCTACCTTTATTAAAGCTGCTATTTTAGATTTGTACGTCTGCAAGATTTTCTTCAAAAATTATTTAAATTGAGGCGGGAGCAATAACACAGTGGCAGGGCATTTGCCTTGCAGGCCGCAGAACCAGGAAAGACCTAGATTCGAAACCCAGCATCCCATATGGTCTCCTAGCCAGGAGAGATTTCTGAGCACATAACCAGGAGTAATCCCTGAGGGTCACTGGGTGTGGCCCCCAAACCAAAAATTAATAAATAAATTTCCGCTAACCCTAAAATGTTAAATTTAAAAAATATTAACACAGTGTGGTTATACTTATTTCTTCGTGAAGGACTTGGTGTATAAAAATGTAATTAATGCATTACAGATGATTGATTTCTCCTTAATGCTCAGGACTTACTCCTGGTTCTGTACTGAGTGATTAGTCCTGGCAGGTTTAAGGGATTATATGGGATGCTGGAGTGATCTAGCGGCAAGTTTCTAGAGTTTATCAGGAGGAAATGATGACTGTGAGTTGTCAGATTTTCCTGAGTTAGATTTTAAATAAATAAGTAAAATAAATCTATGAGTTGGGAAACCTCAAAAAGTCCCCAAACACCCGCAAGACTAATCTCTGAGCACAGAATGAATATTTTCAGGTGTGGTCCCCAAAAGACAAAATCATGACAGTTATGGTTGTCCCTCACCCAATTTCCTGCCTATATCACCTGGAAGGTGAGATCCTCCCACAGCTGGGAAGTTTCAGTGATTGGTAATTAAGAGTGGCCTGAGAAAAGGGGTGAGGGACAGACACAGCAAGGAAGAAGATCAGAAACACAGGATGGATCCAGAGAGGCTGCTTAACTTAGAAGCATTGTGAAAAATATGCACATGGTACTTAGGGTAGTTATCCAGAGCCAACAACCCATGAGCCAATAGGGCTTCAGGCACTGGACCCTGCAGAGTAAGTCCTCTCCATTCATCCATCCTCACCAGTAGGGCTTTATAATTAATAATTAATTCAGCAAATCATCACTAGTATTAAAAATTTGATTAAAAACAAACATTTTTATCTTTAATCATATTTCATCATGTGACAATAGGAAATTTAAAACGTAACTTTGAAACAAAACGCATGAGACATTAACTGCATTGTGTTTATCCTATATTCGTGTGAATTTGACATAAAGTTAGATAAAACAAATTCTTTTCGAATTAGCCTATTTTTATCTTTTTATTTGGGCCAAGATCCTCAGAAAGATAATTGATGCATGTGATGACTGATGCACAATGGGGTCTACTTCTCTTTCCCAAAGTCAAGCAATGTAAAGTGAAATATATAAATGATAAATAAAAATAGAAGACATCTTTGCATATAAATCATGCTCTACTTTTAAATATATAAATTAGCACAAACCCTTTAGAAAATCATTTGGCAACATCTAATGAAACAGAATATATACATATCTCTTGAAGTGAAGTAGATTTTCATACGTATGCCAAAAACGTACTATTTTACTTAAATAAATATATGTAAGAATGAGAAACACAATTCATAATAGTTAAAATCTAGGGACTGTGGAAATGTAATTAAAAATAGAACAGTAACTAAATAGTTGAAGATTCATACAAAAATAATTTATTGCAGTGGTAGTGGGTAAAATATTGTCTTGCTACAAAATGTCAAGTTTTATTAATTTCTTGAACATATGTAATAGAGCTTTAAAGAATAAATATCCTCATATGGTATTATAAATTTGGAATGTAGTTTTATACAAGTATAAGTTCTGAATCTACAGATAGCAAAATAGATTCTCAAGATTTAAATTATGCTCTATTACCCGTTCTGTAAACCATTAGCACAAAATGCCAACTTTGCAAAAAGTTATCAAACTACAGGTCATGGTCATGAACAATTTAGATTGCATATTATACTAGTAAAATACATGACTATTTATATCCTGACAATTTTTAGTAAAAGTTTTGACTTTTACTTTTTTTTTTTTACTTGTTTTACTTTCTATTTTTCCCTCTTGATAAAAGAATATGAGAAGAGGATAGGGTCATTTTAAGAAAAATAGTTTGGGGAAATTCTTGAAAATTAAACATGCAATGAAATATTGAGGCATTTACTCCAATTAAATAAAAAACATGCTCACACAGAAACCTATATTACATTATTTTAAAGCTTTATTTATAATCGTTAAAAAGAACAAATAAACAACTCAGCTATTTTCCATTACATAGATATTTATACATATAGAAGTAAAATATTCAGCAATATGAAAGAAGGGATCATTGAAACATATTGGGTGACTACAAGGGAAATATGTACTCAGTGGGAGGGACTATCAAAAGAATATTCACTACATAAATATGTAATCCCAAAATTTATCTATCCATATATAGAAAAAAATTAGAAAATCAAAAATATAAAGTGAAGGAGATTTAATTAAGCCTCTAAGCACTAATTTTGTTTTGTTTTGTTTTTGTTTTGGCCACACCTGGAGGCACTTAAGGTTTAGTCCTGGCTCTGTACTCAAATGGGATACCTGGATAGAACCCAAAGTCAGCGGTGTTCAGGTCGTTTCGCCCTACCACTGTGTTACCACTCCGGTTCTAAGCACTAATTTTTACAGTATTTTGTTATACAGATTTAGGTATATATTTTTGTAGTGTTATAGTCTATGATGTATACGTTGGCTTCCTTTTATTTTATTTATTTATTTTGGGTTTTAGACCACACTGGGAATGCTCAGGGATTACTTTGGGCTTTGCACTCAGGAATCATTCCTGAGGAGATTAGTGATCGCAGGAATCTAACTTGGTTCATCCACATGCAAGGCAAATGTATCCCCTGCTATGCTGTTACTCTGGCCTCTTGCAGGGCTTCCTTTACTTATATCTAGTGTTTTTCTGTGTTTTTTTTTTAATTGTAGAATATTTTTTATGATGTTATTTTCTCTCATCTTATATGATTATTCCTTTTAGGTGCCAAAAAAGAGAGAGATGGGTTTTCATTTTCTTAAAGTAAGACTACTATTTTTGTTTCTACCTCAAATATAAGAACTCTAGCCTGAGAAATGAAGGCGCATAGTGATTTTTATTAGCATACAGCATGAAAAATAGGGGGAAATTTTAAGTAGTCGATAAACTAACGAACATCAACTCAGTCAGATGATCAAGGTTATTTCTATATGCTATATCATGTCTGTGTACATATGATATTCATACAAGATATAGAGTGATGAAGATGAGACCTCATCTCTATGAGTTTCTGCATTAACCCATAAATTCAGGAAAATCATATAAATATCAAAGGAATCCAATGGAATGTACCATCATTGCCTCTCAAAACTGTCCAGGTGGAGCTGAAGTAGTAGCAGAGCAGGTAGGGCATTTGCCTTGAACAAGGTCAGCCCAGGTTTGACCCTTGGCATAATATATGGTCCCACAAGCCTGCCAAGAAAGATTAGTGAGCACAGAGCCAGGAGTAATCCTCTGAGCATAACCAGGTGTGGTCTCTCAAAAAATAAAGAGTAACAGACTTCTTGATCATTTTACCTACAGCATATTATTTGCTTCAGAAATAATAGCAATGTAAAAACTAATTTCTCCTACTACATTAGTTTAAAAAATGGCAGCAACGTAATTATCATGTTTTATCTCATCAGCAAAACTTGTGAGGTATGGAACATTCTCTTCATCATTTGTACCAATAAACCCTGTCTGATGATAGTTGCTCCTTGTCAAATATGCTCAAAGTGTTGCTTCTTGTCTCCATATATAATTATTCTATTGTGCTTCTTGTGGTTTTATAAATTTAATGTTTGATTATATTTCTAATATTTGAGGGGAGGGGCACACCTAGATGTGCTCAGGGACTATTTTTTAGCTCTGTGATCATTACTGACCTCAGGTAATAGTCTGGGAAACATAGGCAGTGCACAGCATTTGAAACAGTGTTAGCCATAGGTAAGGCAAGTGACTTACCTATGACAATACCTCCCTGATGATTTTGCATTATTTTTTGTTTTTTGCTTTTTGCCTTACAAAACCACACCTCATAGTTAATCCAGGTAAATTTTCACTTTATGTGTCTTATTCTAGTAGTTCACATTTTATTAATAATATTGTCTATAAAATGTCTAATTTGTGTATATTTTGTAAAACTATAACAGAAGTTTCTAACTTGAAATGTTTTTTCTAAATAATGCGAATTTTTTGCTGATATTTTCTTCTGGATAATTACACAGTAAATCTCTATTTTATTTACTTTTTTGTAAATATATAGTTATATATAATTTATTTAAATATGAA
>PVKC010015536.1:0-21403 GCA_004027635.1 Crocidura indochinensis
AAAAAAAAAAAAAAAAAAAAAAAAAAAAAAAAAAAAAAAAAAAAAAAAAAAAAAAAAAAAGAAGAAGAAGAAGAAAGAAGTAAGGCAGAATGAGAAAAAAACTGAACTATATTACTGATATGTGGGATATAAAGAAATGAAGCATTAAGATGAACAAAAAACTTATACAAGCTTTTGCACGAAGACCATTTGCCTTAAAGGTTAAGTGATGTGTAACAATATATGATTGCATTTGTGAGGCTGTGAAGTACACAGTTGAACTTCCTACAGAAACAGCTGAGGCTCAGCTGTTATCAGCAGGTTATCTCATGTATTCTTTTTCCATATTCTTTACCACTATATATGTCAAATGAAAGGAAATATGCTGTTGCTTTTATTATGCCTTTTCTTAGTTTGTATTCAATGTTTGGTTTTAAGGACTGCTGAAATTTGTAAATATAGAAGAGAAATATCCTCAAATGGCAAAACAAAACAAAAATGCATATGCATAATTTATATCTCTCTCTATACATAAATGGATATATAATTGGTAAAGCGATCACAATCATGGGTCAGGATGGAAGAAGAGCAATACACTGATCTATAATAGCCTTTCCGAATCTCCAAAGTTGGATTAAGTCTTGCTCAAAGAGCCTTTTTAGCCAGCTGCACAGTAGTGTGTGAGAACAATTGTGTTCTACCTAAAGAAGAATTGATTCAGTTTTGATGTTTGGCAGCAATAGGCAAGTGCAATAAAGGATTGGAAGGTCTTAAGTTGTTTTTTCTTTTCAACTATATCAGTATCATTTCCCATAAATAAGTGACTACACATAGATAAGTATATCTCTATAATGTGTAAAATCAGATTTTACTTATTTACCAAATTCAATGTTATAAATGATAATGTATATAATGTCTCAACAATGGGACTATTTATATGTCTCTGTTATAAATAATGCAGTTTATATATAACCTTCAGATAATAAGTTTGCAAGTAAATGCATCATTGAAAATATCAGCTAAAAGAAAAGATTTCCAAGCTCATTGCTACACAGTATTCTGCCTACTAATGTGGGTACTGAATGGGAAAGAAGTCGGAATAAGGAGAAGGCCTGCTCATTTCCAAAATAAACAACCAGTTTTCTTATCCTGATAATTAAAATTTTTTTTTGTTTTCCAAATTTCTCCTTTTAATTATACCACCATCAGATCCCTGAACAAATTACCCATTTAATTGTGTAAGTGTTGGATTTCTAAACTTCAAAGACAGCTTCCACTTTCCATGACTACTTAAACTTGTGCTAGAATTCTAAGAAAGAAATTTATTTAATATCCTCATTTTGTGTAATAGTGGCTTCTGGATAGTAGTAATTCCTCAGCATCCCAAAGATTTGTAATGCCCCCGCCCCCAGACCACTGTTAGAGGAGAAGTTTACTAATAGCTATCCTCACAGCCTCGAAGACTGCTCTGCTACCATCCCTACCGTCATCCTTTCTACTTCTTAATTGTCTTTATGCATCATCTTTTACATCCCAGAAGAGAATCCTTACCACTTTGTCCCCTGACACCACAGAAACAGAGTAAAATAGAGCATTTATTTTCAATATTCACTCAAGTTTTATCCTAGCAGTCAACAGGAAAAATCCACAGTTAGCTAGATGATATTCATATTTTATTAAAATATATTTGCTCCTGTTTGATAATTGTGGAGATATGTGTCATTAACATTTATTCTATTCAATTCTACAGCTCATAAATACTGGTCCTGGCAAAATATAATTTAATGAAACAGCTGGCATTTTATGACTTAAATTGCTTAGCTAATAATTTTTAAGTCACTTAATCAAAACCCTTTGAAAAAAAAACATTTGAAGACCAATGAATGCCTTAATTTGAAGAATTTCTTTATTGTTCTGAACAAACTAAAGAGCATAGTTTTCTCAATTCATTTTTAAATTTATAAATGATTAGCCTTTTCTATTTCCTTAATTTATAATTGTCTATGTTTTTTAGATTTGTAAATTTTAGGAATATAAAAAGGGTGACATTCAATTATAAATATTATTTTCAAAAGAAATGTTTCTGTTACAAATTAAATAATGAAATTGATAGAACTACTAATCATAAGTTTATTATTAAAATAGCTATAGCATGGAGGTAAGGCGTTTGCCTTTCATGCAAAAGCTCATCGGTTCGAATCCCGGTGCCCCATATGGTCCCCCGTGCCTGCCAGGAGCAATTTTTGAGCATGGAGCCAGGAGTAACCCCTGAGAACTGCTGGGTGTGACCCAAACCCCCCCAAAAAATAGCTATATTTTATAGAGTATTTTTATTTTGGAGCTATAAATTTTTCAATTTTAAAAATTTTTCAGGGACTGAAGAAAGAGTATAGTGGGGAAAGTGTTTGCCTTGCATGCAGCTCAATCTTTGCCTTGCATGCAGTTGATCCATGGCATTCCATATGATACCCGGAGCACTGCCAGAAATGATCTTGAATGCCCTCCAAAAATATCTTTCAGAATCAAAAAGTTTGTATGTCTGCAGCATTACAGTTTACATATTGTGGAAATCCTAAAATATGTCTATGGTGGAATCTTCAGAAGACTCCATCACTTTTTATTTTTTTGCTAGTCTAAAACATAGTTTTCCCATCTTTCATACCTCATAGTGGTGGTTCTATGATTAGGATACAAATGAAAGGGAAATGAGTGTTTAAAACAAAAACATCTTGACACCACCTTTCCAGATGAGCTCTATAGAAAAAGCAGAGGAAAGAGGAATAGATGCAAGAAAAATTTGCATAAAGAAGAGAGATGGGAAAAGCACAGAGGAATCTTGGACTTTTGGGCCAAAGATAGTTCAATAAGCTGAGTACCTGCTTTGTATGCAGAAGGCCTAGCAACACATACACCACTAAACTTTGCTAGGAACAATCCCTACCTACCACTGAGTCAAGACTAGCACCCGAGGAACCACCAGCTGTGTTCTCAAACCAAACCAGTTGAACAAAATTAAAAGATCACAACACACACACACACACACACACACACACACACAGAAGTGTAGTCCTCAAACTTTTTAAACAGGGGCCCAGTATCACTGTCCCTCAGACCATTGGAGGGCCAGACTATAGTAAAAACAAAAATTATGAACAAATTCCTATGCACACTACCTACATCTTATTTTGATGTGAAAAAACAAAATGGGAACAAATACAATATGTGGCCCACAGGCCATAGTTTGAGGACCACTGGTCTAGGTTATGAAGAGGGTGGCCTTAGCAAACCAGTTTAGGACTCTTTGTGGTGAACTATCAACATGGATCAGAGGAAAGAAAAGATCCTTTTTCTCACTGAAATCAAGGATTTTTTTGCCATTGTTTTTTGTTTGTTTGCTTTGACTTTTGTTTGGTTTTTACAAAAGCTCAACTGCTATAATAAATAGGATTTGAAAAAATTCAGGGCCAAATCAGAGTTGAATCCAGCTGTCAAGAAGATGATATAACTATAAAAATGATCATTGGATATGATCACTCTGGACAAGAACTGGGTGTTGAAAGGAGATAAAGTAATATGCATTATACCATTTCAATAACAATATTTCATATCACAGAGAGTAAGGGAGAGAAAAAGAGATTGTGAGAGAGAGAAGAAAATTTGTCTCAGAGGCAGGCAGAGAAGAGGGGAGGGAGAAGGGCAGGAGGGACATTGGGGACATTAGCAGAGTGAAATGTGCACTGGTAAAGGGTGTTATATATCGTATGACTGAAAATTATGAACAACTTTGTAACTATAAAAAGGACAACTGTATTATGAACAACCTGGTAACCATGGTGCTTAAGTAAAGTTATTTTAAAAAGATATTCTAGTAAAAATGATCTATATTAATATATTAATCCGAGCATTTGTCTTTGTGAAATCTGTCAAACTACTTATGATACTAAAATCAAAATCTTTAAGAACTATTACCATTACAAATAATGTGGTCTCATATCCATATATGCAGAATACTGCTTAGAATTATTATGGTTCCACAATTTACTCTTTCTTTATGTATATCAGATAATATTTACTAAAGGGAATTTCTGGAAAAACTTTCCTATGTTTAACTCCTCAACTTTTCTATTTTTATAGTATATGTAACATGCTCTAACTTGTTTTCAAATGAGCATCTTACTGCATAAGTTCATTTTCAATTGAATTTACAGGACATTATAATGATATTTTGTTCTGAAAGATATCCAGGAAGGTAATAAGCAAATACGTTTATTAGAGAGAAAGAGAGAGAAACAAAGACAGAATGAAAGGAGAGAAATGGGGTAGTATTAGAGGTAGGCAATTGTTCTATAACTATTAGAAATAAATGCAGATAAGTATGATTACTTAGGAAAAATAATTGTAGTTAATTAATTACCATTGTAAATTGAAATTACACTCCCTTAAAGATCAGAATCTTTATATGAAATCACAAGATTCATCAATTACCTATCAGAGAATCATATCCTTGAAGCAAAACCAGAAGGGCAGAATTTAATAATGTATTAAAAATTGAATTTTGTTAATAAAACCAATGCGTAAAGTGAAACTAAAGAATGCCAATAATATATTATGGGTTAAACTGCCAGATTTCTCTATAGAACATATGGATAACATGCAGTGAATTCAAGTGGATTTAAAAGTGCTAGTGCTAATCTTAGGCCTGAGATATACTATAATAGGTAATGCAATGGTAATGCTTACAATGGCCAACTCCAGATAGATCCCTGGCACCAGAATTGGTCCCGGAGAACCATTAGGAGTGATTGCTGAGCAAAGAACTATAAGTAAACCCTGAGTACCCTACACACCACTGTGTGTGATCCAGACCCTCCCAATAAAAATACTTGCTAGTTTGTGTTTTACACAACTTTTGAAAAAATTGATGCCTTTATATTTTCATCACCAACTTGAAGACGTAAAATTGACTCACCGAGCATATTTAAATTTTAGTTGGTTTTGTTTCTCCTGTTATTATGTATTATATAAGTATTTTCACTTTTTAATTTTAGTCAAATAAGACACTTCATAAATGACATTGATGCTTTTAAACTAATAGCAGACTAAGAAAATTACACCAAATAACCTGCACATAATTTAATTGCTTATTTTTCCAGACTTTTCATTTATTTTATTTGTCAGTTATTGGAAAGATTATATATGCTCCAATGTGAAGACACAAATAAGGGAATTAGTAAGATATATGACATATATTGTCTAATTGGGTTATTTCAATAGAAACATTTTGGGAGGACAACTTAAGATGCAAAATAAAATTTAAACCATTGTTTTTATGACTGAGACAAGGGAAATGAAGGAGAAATTGAATGGAGGAGGGAGAAAATAGATGAATGAAGAGATCTAGAGAAAGCAGAAAATGGGAGAATTAGAATAACCCAGCCTATCATTTTATGCTGACACAATCCTTTGGCAAAGGCTGCTTACTATATCAAAATCACATAGTCAGGAAAATAGTGTGTCTGCCCATGAAGCTCTTTGCCTCCAGACTAACATTTGCACCATGTGATTCTGGGTTGCCATGGTAAGTACATAGTGTGCAACTAAGGTGTTTTATTTTTCTTTCTACCTGACATGTGACTCTAGCAGTTACACTAGAATTCAAATTAGTACTATAAGAAAATCACTTGAAAAAGGCAGCATTAAGTATTTGAACAAGATCTTGAATGCAAACATACTGCTTCAATTTATTATCTTCTCAAATATGAAGGATTTGTCTTACAATGGTCAAGAGATTTTCAGCATGCAATTGAGAAAATGCTCCATTGTTTTCTGTGTTGTTTCATTGTTGCTGTGTTGTAGCTCCTCTTATAGAGAAATTTTTCATGACCTAAACATATTTTATTCAGAAGAAATAATTTCTTTGTTATTATTCTTCAAAATATCATGTAAGTTATGAAAAACTCCAGGTGTGTTGATATTTGGGAAAATCAAAAGATATGATGCATTTACTGTAAAACCTGAGCAAGAATTCAATCATGCCTGTGGAGACTTTCTAGGCTCATTCTGGGTACTGTTATTTTGGCTCTTCGTAGTCTTGATCTGTATAAAAAGCAAGTTCAGCATTTGAATTATGAGTTTGGAATCTTGCTGAAATTGCCCCTGTGAACTGCCAGGTGTACCTAGCTCAAGTAGAAGAAACTCATAATCAGATCATAATTAACTCCTAATTCCACAACCCACCCTCATTGTCTTATTCCAATTTTTTCTTTGTAGTCAGCTGTACTTGAATTGTGAACCAACTCTGCCACTTGCTATGGGGTCATGACACATTTCCTGCAATTCTGAGGTTGATACTCTATCTGTGAAATGACAGAAATTGTAGGCTTTACTTATCCTTGGGGTTAAATAAACAGAACATGTAATATGTATGGAATATGTAGGAAACAGCATAATGTTAGTTGCTAATATGCGCTTTGTATGGTTATTCACAAATTTTATTATCATTTTAGAAACATTCTTTCTTTTGTTTTTGTTTTTGCTTTTAGGTCACACCTGGCAGTGCTCAGGAGGTGACTCCTGGCTATCTGCTCAAAAATAGCTCCTGGCAGGCACAGGGGACGATATGGGATTCCAGGATTCGAACCAACCACCTTAGGCCCTGGATCGTCTGTTTGCAAGGCAAACGCATTGTGCTATCTCTCTGGCCCCATAGAAACATTCTTAAAATCTTGCTATCCTAGAACTTAGAAAGTTTTCCTAATGTTCTCTTAAAATATTATTCTCTTATTTTGCATAGAATTCAATAATCCAATTAGGGTACCCTGTAGTGTAGTGAGTATAGTTCTAAAATCCAGTGTCCTGATAGTTTCCCCAAAATCATGTGTTTGAGGAAGATAAAATGACACATGAAATAACCTTTAAAAAAAGTGGCCAGGATACTGGCAAATAGCTAATAAAACCAATAGAAAGATTGGCAGAGTTTACAAAATTATAATCCCAGACGAAATTTCATTCACTCTTTTTGTTACTAAAAACCGAACATTTAGCCACATTCAGCTCTGTTTAGGGGTTACTCCTAGCTCTATGTTCAGGGGTCACTTATTATGGTGCTGCCTGCACAACTCACACCTTATTCCCTGCACTATATCTCTGATCCTTTTGTTACTATTTGTGTGTGTGTGTGTGTGTGTGTGTGTGTGTGTGTGTGTGTATGTGTGTGTGTGTGTGTGTGTGTGTGTATTTTTGTTTGATTTTGGGCCATACCCTGTGGCTCTCAGGGGTTACTCCTGGCTCTGGGCTCAGAAATCGCTCCTGGCCTGCCCAGGGGCCTGCTCATGGGATGCTGGAAATCGAACCCGGGTCAGTCCTGGGTCGGTCATACTAAGGCATACGCCCTACCAGTATGCTATCTCTCCAACATCTATTACTAAAATTTCATCCGTATTCTGTTGTGTTCATTATTTTGTAAATTGAAGGTGATTTCACTCTACAATAGATTTGCATAATTGTAGATGTAAATTGTAAATAGGTAAAGCCTAAAATGATCATTATCAGAAAAAGCTTGCTATCTCAAAGATAAAATAGCACCTGGGTAAGGAAGTATAGGAAGAGGATAGAAGGTTCTTAACAAGCAGAATTTCCAAGTAATATTTAGAAATCCTCTGTCATTCATTTTTCAAGCTCTCCAGCCTTAGAGGTAAAATTACTGCTCAGACACCCTTAGTTGATTTTTAAAATTTCACTTTTTCCTTTCCAACAAATTCATACTCTAAGTTCTTGAAATCTAAGTTAAATAATGTAATATAGGTTAATTATACCAGGAAACTCATCCTACTACTTTTATAGCTCTAAGAGAAATTGCTTTATGAATTCAGTAAAGTCACTTCCCAGTGGCTGACACTACATAGTGAACTCAAAGGAAATAAAACAACATATAACATTGGAAATCTGTTATAATCCCAATGATTTCTTTCATTTTGAGATATCTTTGCAATTTTATGTATCCTCACTGAAGAACTGTAATCACTAACCTGTTATTAGGAGTGATTATATTAAATCACAGTAACCTAAGTCAACCAAAACGAACTTAGCTAAACAAATATGTTGTTTATTTGTCATATGCAATATAAAACCAAAAAGGTAATTTTTATATTTATTTATAGAGTGAGGTATTATTAACCCTAAAAGTATACTGAGTTATTAGTTTCCTATTCATCTGTGAGTAAGGTCTCATAATATCACCAATGAAATTAATCATTTAAATACAGTTATTGAATGTCCACTCTTCTAAGGGCAGAGTATATAAGAAAGAGGAAAGCAAAACTCCTGACCTAGTGGCATGTATAATACAGCAAAATAAGTTATTTAGCATTTGGTGTGTGTTCTATTTAAGTCCTTTTCTTATCTGATATCATCGATTTCTTATAACATCCTAAGGTATCAGCACCATTACTATTACTATGACAACTCTAACATGGAGAAAACTATATCCAAGAGAATCTGACAATTTTCAGAAAAAATTATCCTAAAAAGATATATGATTCTGTTAAGCACACCATGAACTGTTATATTCTGTGATCAGATAAAAATAATAAGAAAGAATTGAAAGATAACTATAATATAAATAAATTTTTCAGAAGATATGATCATTTCTTTGAATTTCAATTATTGTGAATTCCTTTGTTTTTTTCTTTGTTTTGTTTTGTTTTGATTTTTTGAGTCACACCCATCAGTGCTCAGGGATTACTCCTGGCTCTGAGCTCAGAAATCTCTCCTGGGCAGGTTTGGGGGACCATATGGGATACTGGAATTCGAACCACCATTCTTCTGCATACAAGGCAAACGCCTTACCTCTATGCTATCTCTCCAGTTCCTATTATGGATCCTTGACTTTTGAATGTTTACATCTATAGTGGCTTTACATTTCATATGCTCTCTCTGTTTCTCACAGGCAGATAATAGTAATGATGATTCCACATTTTCCTACTCTAATCAAGTTGAAAATTAGATATCTATATATGTATAAAACAAAAATATTGAATTGTTATTTCACTATTGTAAAACTTTGCCTAGGAAACCTTCTACAAATACGTTATATTTTCATGTTGTTGGGTAGTGAACCCAGAGTTCCTTATCTACAAGGCAAGTACTTATATTCAATACTCTACTACTGAAACAAATGTATATTAATTTAGAGTACAATTTTTATTGCAGGAAACATAGAAATAACAATATAAAAGCCCAAACAGACTTATTTGGTTTGAATTAGTAGTTTCCATCCTACCATGTAATGATTCTTACTATATAGTTACATAGACCTCTATTTTAAAGGTCAGCTATCAAACAGAACTCTCTTGATAAAATAAAGCTTCTTAATTTACCCCTTCATATTAAGGTCCTCATTTCAAGTGTGTCAAGAATTTAATTGCAGCATAAAATTAACCAGATATAAAATACTGTATTTGTTCCCTTGCCTTCTACAACAGAATGCACTAAATAATTTGCTTAATGGCCTCTAACATGAGACCTCAATTTAATAACCAAAGTGCCCTACTTGCTGCATAAATTCCTGGTGAGAAATGTTCTTTGTGTATTCCATCAAAGTACTAATGAGTATCACACTTTCATACATCCAAGCATACACACACACACACACACACACACACACACACACACACACACATACACGCATCTATGAACACACACAAGCATAGAGAAGAATAAAATTAAAATTCTTATAGGCAAGTTAGTTGAAACATAAATCAGATGAACATCTCTTTGGTATGAATGTGTTCGCTTCCATAATATGAAGCTGGGGGCAGAACAATAGCACAATGGATAGGACATTTGCCATGTACATAGCTGTCCCGGATTTGATTTCCTGCAACCATTATGGTACCCTAAGCTTACCAGGAGGGATTTTTGATTGCAGAGCCAGGAATGCTATCAGGTTTGGGCCAAATATATATATGAAAGTAGGAAAGAAATTGGCCATTCCATAGAATTATGCCTGTTTTATACTTGATACTTTTTATTGCCTATTCAAGAAAACTTTTTCCCATTAAAATTATATTTTGGTTGCAAAGAATGAGACAAATACAAAAGGACTGTCCAAGCTATAGCTTCTCCTGGCAGTCATGTGTAAATGCATAGGCTGGCTATACATTCAACTCAATATCATTCTCCTACCCTGGTTTCCAACATCTGAGTCATTGTGGTGTGATAGGCACATTATGCACAGTGAATAAATGAATCAAAGTTTAACAAGTATATTAGGATCAGGGGCATGGATATTTTATAAAGCCACTGGGATATTTCACAAAGTCTTAAAATATAAAGTAATTACAGTTTCCTCTTTATTATGTCCTGTATACAAATATCTGTCCTCTATAATTGAAAAGACCTTAAGCTTCTTATTATATATTTACTGGTATGCTGACCTCATCTCTAAACTTATTTTAGTCAGAGGACTATCTAGGCCTTGTAGTTTTGTTATAGAAATAATTTCTCACAATTTTCTATGGTTAAAGATAGTACAAATATTTGGTTTCTAGTAAAGCAATGCTAGTTTCATGATTAAGGAGTGTTCAATTAACTCAATTTTTAGTGTGACAATGAATACATCTCTTTTAACTTTTGAAAACTAGGAATTTATGGGGTCAGAGTGATACTAGAGAAGATAAGACTCTTGCCATGTAATCAGTAAACATGGGTTCCGGTATTAATGAGTAAGACATGTAACTGGGAAGACTCTTTTTACAGTAAATAATTAGCTGTGCTTTATAATTTATGTGGTTATTTGTTTTTTCCAGAGCTTGTAATTAAGATTTGAATGATACAAATTGAATTTGTAAAAAATTAAGAAAATATGTGAAAATGTGATTTTTTAATTTTTATTTTATAAATCTTTATTTAAGCACCATGATTACAAGCATATTTGTAGCTGAGTTTCAGTCATAAACAGAATACCCCCATTCACCAGTGCAACATTCCTACCACTAATGCCCCCTCACTTCCCCCACCCCTGCCTGTATTCGAAACAGGCATTCTATTTCTCTCATACTTTAACATTGTCATGTTTAGTTGTTAGTGTAGTTATTTCCCTAACAGTGTTACAGCGTTCACCACTCTTTGTCGTGAACTTCAAATTGTGAGCTGGTCTTGCCAGCCCTTCCAGCCCTTAACTCTATTGTCTCTGGGTCTTATTGCAGTAATATCTTTAATTTTTCTTAAAACCCATAGATGAGTGAGACTATTCTGTGTCTATCTCTCTCCCTCTGACTTATTTCACTCAACATAATAACTTCCATATACCGTATTTTTCGCCAATTAAGACGCACCGGCATAGAAGACGCACCCAATTTTTAAGGAGGAAAGTCTCGGAAAAAAGATTCTGAACCAAATGCTGTAGTAAAATATTTTATATCAACTGTATAAAGTTAACAACAGTTTAAGAATAATTTTATGTCAACCATATAACATTAAGAACTTAGTACTCTTAACTTAATCTTTACTCTCATTAACAGTCAGTAAACAATAACAAAAATAAGGCTTTAATGTTTTTATTCAAACCCCAAGAATTCCTCTTCTTCGCTGCTATCAGAAATGAGGATGGACAGATCCTCACAGTCATTGTCAACACTTTCTTCCTCACTGGTGTCAAATAGGACGTCATCTTCTGTTCCATCCAAGGCATTACTAATGCCACATTTCATGAAGGATTTTACAACAATGTCCTCCTTAACTAAGTCCCATCACCTTTTAACCTATTCACACACTTGTGTGATAGTGGGCCTCTTCATCCACCCAGTAGGAGTCAAATCATGGCTGCCAGCTGCCATCCAGGTGTTCCACTCCTCTCACATCAGAACTTTGAATGGTTTGTTAATGGCAGCATCCAGAGGTTGCAACCATTGCAGTGTATGGACAGAGCTTTGCCTACTTAGGGGAGGAGCTCTTGTCACTCTAGGTCCTCATCGACTCAGAATGACAAGGGCTCTGCCCCTAAGTAGGCGGAGCTCCGATGTTCTCGATGTAAATTGCGGTAGCTCCCAAAAAGTACTGTCAGCGCAGGTCCCCCACGGCCCACTAAACACTGGGCAGACCGGTAGTGGGCTGCGGCCCAGTGGTTGGGGACCGCTGCTTTAGGTACGGTGCTTTCAGACAAAAAAATGAATGGATAGGGAGTAGAACCAGTTCTGCGGTGTATGTTATGTGCGGTGCACGGCCCCGTCTCCACTGTCATAAGGGGTGTGACCAGCAGCGTGACACAGCCAGCGAGTACACAGAGCAGCAGGATCCGCCTCTCACACACTCCGTGTGAGATCAGTCTGAGAGAACAGTGAGTAGATGGCTGCAGATCATCTGGGGGTCCGGGCACAGGTGCAAATATGCCCAAGCCTGGACCCCCAGATGGACATTTGCCATATAAGATGCACCCACTTTTCCACCCCAGTTTTGGGGAAGAAAAGGTGCGTCTTATATGGCGAAAAATACGGTATATATATCCACATATAGGAAAATTTCATGACATCATCTCTTCTGACACCTGCATAATATTCCATTGTGTATATTTCACAGTTTTTTTAGCCATTCATCTATTGAAGGCCATCTTGGTTGTTTCTAGAGTCTGGCTAACTCTTATTCACTGCTGGTGAGAAATGCTGTCTACTCCAGCCTTTATGGAAAACAATATGGAGATTTCTCAAAAAACTGGAAATTTAACTCCCATATGATCCAGCTATTCCACTCTAGAGATATACCCTAGGAACACAAAAATACAATTTAAAAATCCCTTCCTCACACTTATATTCAGTGCTATTCACAATCGAAATTGTGATATATATTATTCTGAAAAACTTATATCTGAAAAGAGAAATAGTTGATAAGAAATCTTTGTGTATTTTTACTTTATAATCTAACCTAATCTACATCTTTATTAGACTATTTATTTATTTTTTTTTTTTGGTTTTTGGGCCACACCCGGTGATGCTCAGGGGTTAGACTATTTATTTAATCTAAATAAATTTAAAGAAATGAAGATTTTTTTATCCAAAGATGTGTAAGAATAACAGATTCAATCTAAAATAGTTTTCTTCGGCATTACAGCAAGTGTTCTAGCTCTCCATGACATATCAACTCTCTTGTTACACCCCACTCAGGAAAGGCAGACACCAGAAGTGCTCCTTAGCCTTCCCAGGTGCACTGCACTCCTGAAAAAGGAATTATTTTGCCAAAAAGGTCTGCCTAAGAGAAGTCAATCAGTTGACCCTTTTGCGTGGAGTGTTTGGCATTAATTCTAACGTGGTTGTGACTATATCTCTCTTTATTTTTGACCATTAGAAATCAGGCCTCAGGGAGCCGGGAGGTGGCGCAGGAAGTAAGGTGCCTGCTGCCTTGCCTAGGACGGACCACGGTTCGATCCCCCAGTTCCCATATGGTCCCCCGTGCCTGCCAGGAGCGACTTCTGAGCGCATATCCAGGAGTAACCCCTGAGCATCACTGGGTGTGGCCCAAAAACAAAACAAACAAACAAAAAAAAAAAGAAATCAGGCCTCAGTATTTCTCCTAACAAAGGAGGACAGTATCAAATTACCATCAAAAGTTCCTCCACTGATCAGTTCTCTCTGATCTGTGCCACCCTGGCGCCAAGATCATGGTTTTCCCAAAACTCAGCTCAGGATGAAAGCAATTTTCAGTTTTTCCCCAAAACTAAAACATTTTCTCTCTTCCCTGAAAATTACTAATTTTCTCCTGCTTACTCAAAAACTTCCCACTTTCATGAAAATTACCTAGTTTCTCCTGTTTTACCCAAAACAAAACTAACCCACAACAAGAACTTCTTTTCACCCTCAGTATTGGTTCTTTAATATGTAGATTTTAGCTAGCCCTTTCCATTGTGCCTCCCCAACCAACTCCCATCTTCTTTGATCTCCCAAAAAATTACTCTGCATTCCAGAGTTCAACTTTAAAAGTCACTCAGCAGAATTAATAAACTTTTCTTCGTCTTCATAGACGCAAGTCCCCATACATCTTGTGTGGTAATTCATTTCTACAATAATATTCTGTTTTTCCATCTGCTCTGTGTCCCACTGTCTCCCATGAAAGGTTCTCGAACCCCATAAAGAAGAAGCTGTTTAGAGATGCTGGCCGTCGGCAACACTCTCTAAAAGGCACCTTAAGAAATTTGATGGGGGCTGGGCGGTGGCGCTGGAGGTAAGGTGCCTGCCTTGCCTGCACTAACCTAGGACGGACCGTGGTTCGATCCCCCAGTTCCCCATATGGTCCCCCGTGCCTGCCAGAAGCAACTTCTGAACGAATAGCCAGGAGTAACCCCTGAGCGTCACCAGGTGTGGCCCAAAACCAAAAAAAAAAAAAAAAAAAAAAAAAAAAAAAAAAGAAATTTGATAAACAGAGGGGCTAGAGAGATAGGATAGTGGTAGGGCATTTGTCTTGCATGCTGACGAATTGTGGTTCGAATCTGGGCACCCCATACGGTCCCCCAAGCCTGCTGCAGGCGATTTCTGAGCACAGAGCCAGGAGTGGCCCCTGAGTGCTTCCGGGTGTGATCCAAAAACAACAACAACAACAAAAAGAAATTTGATAAAAAAAGAGCATTAATTTTCAGCATATATAATATCTCCATAAATAGTGTATTAAAGATGGAGGGCATTGATTATGGGAAGTTTGCACTGGTATAGAGGGGTGTTTTTTTATAACAGAAAACCAAATTAAAACATGTTTGTAATCATGGTGCTTAAATAAAGATATTAGTAAATATTGTTTAAAAAGTGACCGAATATAAACTGAATTGCCTTAAACATTTAAATATTCAATTCTGTTTATCCTAAAATAATAAACTGAGGTATTGGGTAGAATTTTTGTCACCTCAATTTGTAACTTAACTTTTGGCTTAAACGTGTTTCCACTCATCAGTGGGAGCCTTATACCCTGAACATGGTCATAATGACTTGGCTCAGGCTTAATAGGAATAGGCATTGCCCATACACCCTGAACCATGGATACCATGTACAGAAACATCCACAATTGTCTATAACATCACGAGGAAGCAATCCTCTGACAAGGAAGACCCTACCACTGCCCTGGCATGGACTTACTCCAAAGAGGGTTCTCTTAACAACAAGACGACTTAGTAACATCAAAAACCTGCTTGCAACCCAGGGCTCTCCTCATTGCCCACTAATGGTGAGGTGAAACTAAAGGACGCTCAGCATCATCGTGACTTAGATGAAGAAGATGCTCAGAAACCACAAGCTTTACTACAGAAACCTGACATCAATAACAGAGAATCTGAGAATAAATTTTACCGGGACCACAGAGAATGAATTAGGGGTTGGGCAGCCTAGTATGCCTGGAGCCCTGAGTCAGTCTTATGCCAGAAAAGTTCAGGGATGAGTTCTCCTTGCATTTAGGCCAAGGCTTTTCCCTTCCATTTCCCTCATATTTTATTGGGCCTGTGCAAACAATTGCCACCCACACTGTTGTTTTTTGTTTTGTTTCGTTTTGTTCTTTTTGTTTTTATTTGTTTTTTGTTTTGTTTTGTTTTGTTTTTTGGGGGGTCACAGCTGGCCATGCTCAGGGGTTACTCCTGGCTCTGTTCTGAGAAATTGCTCCTGGCAGGCACAGGGGACCATATAGGATGCTGGGATTCGAACCACTATCCATCCTGGATCAGCTGCTTGCAAGGCAAACGCCCTACCACTGTGTTATCTCTCCAGCCCCCACCCACACCGTTTTACTATATTTAACTCTAATCCTTTTAAAAAAAATTAGAGCTTACTAAACTTTCTGCTAATGTTTTAATGAGTTCATTGGTGATTCAATAATTTTCAAAACTAAACTTGCCACTGACATTTTCGTTCCTTTCTCTTCCACCTCTTTAGTTTTTCTTCCAATTTTCTATTTTTTTAATCATGTTGCTTTTGGTCTTCCTGAAACAATTGTATTATGATCAGTTATGTCAACTATGTGTTGAATTTCCATCAATAAATAAAAGTAAAAAAAATGTTTCCATTCAAATTTGAATAGTATGATTTAGAAATATCTAAATAAAATAAGATAGCAAAGGAAGTTTAAAATAATAAAAAAAGTGACAAAGGTTTTTTTTTCATACATTAAAATGGGTTTTAGTAGAAATTCTGAGGAAGAGAGAAAAAAAAGTATAATGAGTTCAAGGGAATGAGTTTGGAGTTCTCCAAAGGTGAAGAGAACCACAGTAAACATCCCCAGTGTTAAAATATAAAAATAACAAAGATGCAGGAGAATTGATTGGGTCACACATACTCAGATAACACATGTACACCTCTTTTTATTAACTGAATCATTTGCTCCAGTAGTTGAAATCTGTAAATGTTCTATTCTATACTATTTCTTCTTTGCTAGAAATTCCTTGCATTCTTATCAGGAACTAACAAGAGCACATAGAGATAGTTTTATTGCATCAGGTTGATTTTTTCTGAGCCTATTCATTGAAACAGGGTTTTATCTGTGTGACAGAGGTAATGCCACAAACAGGCATTATTAAAGTACATCGTTAAAAAATAAATACGCATGGATTTGTTGAGGGTAAGGTCCGATCTGATAGGAGAGTTTGTCTGTTCTCTCACATATTCACTGGGGCCATTGCATTTTGTTCCCAGGCTTTGGTGACTATAAGAGTTTCTATATGCCATCAAGCCTGAACTCAACTTCTCATTCAACTTTGGGGTGATAGAGGTCAATCTATTTTCATGTTAACTAAATCACAGACTGTCTCAAGCCAAGATTGCCAATTGTGTTAAATTAAAGATAGGGATTCTTGGCTAAAAGCAACTTACACAAGGGACCGACTGTGTTGACACCTTTAAGCTGACTTCTTTTTAGAGATTCTAAGTCACATTGCAATGGAAACGCTTGAGCAGATAGGGTCACTGCATTAATATAAATCCCCAAGCAGCATTTCTTCCTAAAACCCAATACCTTCCTAATCTTTCATTCCTCCAATTTAATGCAATCATATAACAGCACAGGCTTAGTTTCCACCTTATTTCAAAATGCTCTCTTACATGCATAGTATCTGACCAGAGACTTTTAATCTTGTAAGAAGTGATAGCATACTTTTCCTTTGACTGCAGGTTCAACGGCTTTTATTTTCAGGTCACATGGGAGATCTTTGGAATTCTTTAAAGTAAGCACTTAGGGACTGAAGACAGAGTATAACTAGGGTGCATGGTAGTGTGTCTTTAAAAAGAATCTGCATAGGATAATGGACTCTTCTGACAGCCAGTCATCAGGAAAGATGTTAGTCACAGTATCCGACATTCAATAGAATTGTTCCTGGAGAGACCCAGACTAGATACTGTAATTAAAATATTCATGGCCATCTCCAGTTGATCTGTTTTCTTTTTCCTTTTATCCTCCTTGTCATGTGCTTGTTTCCCTAGATGGATATCTCCTCACTACAGTAATGCTCTCTGCTGACATTGTGAGCTCTGTATTGACTACACATTTCCGGTTGTATTTTTAGCTGACACTTTTGGCAGTGGTGCTTCTTTGTATTAATCTCTACCAGTTTATTTTTGGTACATGGGTTTGTAGTGACCTTGTCTATTGCTTATCTTTCCAACTACCTTTTTTTAACTATTGGCAGTGGAGTGCATAGAGACAAGTATTATTCTTCTTTACCTATTCAGTTCCCATTTAAATCTATGAAAAACATTCATCACGCAACAGGGAAATTTAACATGGCATGCATGTATTATTAGTATTGTGGTTTGATTGGCAGCCAACCAACACTTAGGAAACCATTTATTTACCTGAATTGGACAAGACATCACTAATGCACAAGGCAGACTGATTGTAGAGCTTTAGTGAATGAATTCTTTATTAATGAGATTCAGTATGATTTGCTAAAAAGGCTTTTACTGGGCAGTCAATTTCTGCCCCTCTCTCCCCTCATCTCTTTTATCTAATGTAATCTGTTGAACTATGTATCATGTTTTAAAAGTATATTTTTTTACTTTCAGTTTTATTTCAAATACCTAATCTTTTAAAATGATTTTGCACAAACTCAACAGAGCAAAATGCAGAGATTAGAATTAAAAATATATTATCAAAAGTAGAAAAATAAATTCTGATTAGTTATTGAAATAAGTGTACATAAAAAGACTGTAAATATAATGTGACACTTGAAAGAGTTAATCCATAGAAAGAATGTCTTTATATAACAAGCTATAAAACACATGATATGTATTTCTAGATATGTGTACATTACTGATATTGATATGTTAGGTGATTGGAGTTGCTGTTGTTTATCATTTATCATTTATCAGGGTAGAGTAAAAATCCACAGAAGTCATAAATATTCATGTGTTCATTATACAAATGCTACAAGGCAGGAGAGAGCAATTTACATTAATTACAATATTTTTTCTTCTAAAACAATTTTTGTTGTTTGGGGACCACACCTAATGGTGCTCATAATTTACAAGTGTATCTGTATAAGGGGGCAATATCGGGTACTGGGAATCAAACACCATGTTGGCAATGCCCCTTCCCTAAAAAATGTAAAAAAGCACTATACAAGTAAATTATTTAAAAGCCAGGTCTCACTCTCATCTCTATTAAAGAACTGCACAACTTGTATGGTAGGAAAACATAAAACAAAATTCTTAGTTTTCTCCTAAGAGAAGAATCTAGTTGTGCTCTGAAAATACATACAAAAGTTTTTTTCTTTATGGCCTTAATTTCTCAATTATTGATTGTAGTTCTTGGTAAAGCACACAATGCAGTCTCTCCAGCAAAAGAAAGTAAAATATCATCTGCTAAAAAGGTAATGTTTCTTTAAAAATTACCAATACAGTAACTTGCTTGACAAGTGACTTCCAGTCCTGTGCTGTCACTTATATTAAAAAACAAATAGAATTCATTTGTCTATTATAGCAGACATCTACCACTCTTAAAAATCGTTGGTGACAATCTAACAATAGACTTTGTAAGAGGTTAAGATTCCCTGGAGGAAATTTATTCAAGGTTCAGTTTTCTCCTTATAATTGGAATTCACTTTGTTTTTGTTTGCTTATTGTTTGTTTTTGGTGCCACATCCCAAAGTGCTTCAAGTTTACCTCTATCTCTGCAACAGTGATCACTTCTGTTAAACTTTGGGGATCATATGGTGTGACAGGGATGGAAATCAAATCAGCTTCATGTTAAGCAAGTAACCCTTAAATCACTGTTCTATGACTCCAGTCCCTTGAATTTACTTGAAAGAAAAGCTAGAAATCTCAAAGTTATTGTGCCAAATAGCATCAATGAATAATTGTTCCCCCACTCAATCAGAGGATATATCACTGGGCCATCATTCCTGGCATTCTTGCATTTTTCTTTTTCTTTTTCTTTTTCTTTCTCTTTTTGTTGGTCTCAGACATCATCCAGCTATGCTCAGGGTTTACTCCCTATCTTGTGTTCCGGTAGACCCTCTGCTTTTTAAATCTAAGGCAAATTGTATCGTTTTTCTTGTTTTTTTTTTGGGGGGGGAGGGAAGGGGGCACATCTGGTGACGCTCAGGGGTTACTCCTGGCTATATACTTAGAAATCGCTCCTGGCTTGGGGGACCAAATGGGATGCCCGGGATCGAACAGAGGGGTCCAGCCTGGGTCAGCATAGCATAGCATAGCGGAAGACAAATTCCAACTTGTATTATTTGAGTAGTATTTACTCAGTGTTGAAATATATTGTTATTCAGAAGGAAATTAAATTGCAAGGTAATTTTTAAATAAATTCATATTTTACCTCAAGATGTTACTTCAAGATATGATGTAGATTTTTATATCCATGATTCATTACTATTTCTCTATTTAGCTTTTGCTGAAATATTGCATTCATTGTTTTGAGCATATATATATATATATATATATATATATATATATATATATATATATATATGCATTGAAAGAGTAAACTTTTAACTATTAATTTTCATGAGGGAAAGTGTTCAGGACAATTCCCTAAAAAATCTGGAATTTCATTAGTGAATTCTATTTAAATATCATGCTGTGCTGGCTTATTTATTATATTGTTTGGAAATATACTATCAGTACAACAACTCATTTCAGCAAAATATGATTTGAAACCTACAGTGTTTTAGGGGCCAGAGAGATAGAATAGCGGTAAGGCATTTGCCTTAAACGCAGGATGGTGGTTTAAAATCTAGGTATCCCATATGGTCCCCTGAGCCTGCCAGGAGCGATTTCTGAGCATAGAGCCAGGAGCAACCCCTGAGCACTGCCGGGTGTGACTCAAAAACCATAAACAAACAAACAAAACAAAAAACAAAAACAACAAAAAAACCCTACTATTTACAAGAGAGTTTCTTTGCTTTTGGAAGTCAGTTTAATAATTAAGATTAAAACTACTGGGGCCGGAGAGATAGCATGGAGGTAAGGCGTTTGCCTTTCATGCAGAAGGTCATTGGTTCGAATCACGGTGCCCCATATGGTCCCCCATGCCTGCCAGGAGCAATTTCTGAGCATGGAGCCAGGAATAACCCCTGAGCACTGCCGGGTGTGACCCCCCCCAAAAAAAAAAGATTAAAACTGCTAATTATTGCATCATTTTAAATCTATTTATATGCCAACGTTCTTTCGGTTCACATGTGATTTTAAGTATTTTAAGAAAAGGACAAAAATATGTGTACAAAGAGAAGATAAAACAAAAAGATAAAGGAATTTCTGGAAGAGAGCTCAGTAGAAAGGTAGAGGGCTTGGTAGATAAGTGTTCAAAGTAAACCATTTTCTTTATTAATGTTGGTTTTTACACTAAATAAAAAAGTAGAATATATTTAGACATGAATCTACATGTCATTATGAATGTAATTATACTATACAATGAAAAATAGTGATTGGAGGACCAATGACAAATAAGGCAATAATAGTAATAATGATTCAAAAATTAGCTCTGTCTATCCTTTCTTGGGCTGGAGACAGGGTCTACCCAGCATGGGCTCGGGAGGTCTCATGCAGACGGCCTTCTCTCTAACTTGGGTGTGCTGGGGGTCTCGATAGGCTCCTAGTGTCCCCTCTTCGACCCGGCCTCCAGGCCTCCTGGGGTGGCAGCCCAGGTGGTCAAACCAGGTGGGTTAGGGGGGGTTGTCCGCTCCTTCATGGGGTCCCAAGCATTCCTGCCTTTTCCCTAGATCTGGGGTTGGAAAAGCCCAGGGTGTGGTTTGGGTGGATCCTGGCTTCGGCTCTCTGTCTATCCTTTCTTGGGCTGGAGACAGGGTCTACCCAGCATGGGCTCGGGAGGTCTCATGCAGATGGCCTTCTCTCTAACTTGGGTGTGCTGGGGGTCTTGATAGGCTCCTAGCGTCTCCTCTTCAGCCCCGGCCTCCAGGCCTCCTGGGGTGGAAACCCACGGGGGCTAATGCCCCCGC
>PVKC010015537.1:0-11647 GCA_004027635.1 Crocidura indochinensis
AAAAACCAAAAAAAAAAAAAAAAAAAGATATTGATTTATAAAGTTATTCATAATTGATTTTTAGGCATACTGTGTTTCAGCACCTGTCCCACCACCAGTGTTAACTTCGCTTCTTACCCACCATTTAACTTCTGACGCGCTTCTTTTTATTTTTATTTTTATTTTTTTTTAAGTTTTTGGGTTGAACCCAGTGGAGCTCAGGGGTTACTCCTGGCTCTGAGCTCAGAAGTCACTCCTGGCAGGCTCAGGGGACCATGAATGCTGGGGATCATAGCCGAGTTGGCTGGGTGCAAGGCAAACGCCCTCCCCTCTGTGCTGTCTCTCTGGCCCCGTACATATTTCTGAGATTAGTAAGATGCCAAGAAAGGGATTGAGAGTTGGACAATGTGCTTCAATGGTTCGAGAATATGCGGATCCCATCTCATATATGCACACACTGGGTTGCAGAAAGCTCACTTTCTTCCCTCCTATTGGGAGTACAAATGAACGCAAACAGAGCCGCACTTAGGCCCCTTAACTGCCCTGATCTATCCTCATGTAAACTGCAGGCGCTCTTTGATCTACTTCCCCTGTTAAGGCATTTATTATCCTCAGGATCTACTCAGGAAAGAATGCAGAAATGTATGCCCAAGGATGTTCCTGGCAGTGGGTGGGTGATAACAAGTAGTAAAAACAATTTAACTGTCCTTTAGAAGGGATAAGATAAAGAAATGACCTATCTAGCTACAATGGAATAATACCAAGATTAAATGAGAAGAAAAACAAACAAACCAAAATAAAAAAAAATTAGCTGGTCTGGTCCCTGCTCCTTCTAGGGGTTTGGGAATCCTTCCAAGCATGAAGGAACAAGAAGACAATCTGGGCTGGGGAGATAAGTACAGTAGGTAAGGCTTACAGTCTAGCCAGGAATGGTCCTTTAATACATTGTGTGACCCAAAATTTCCCAAAGAAATTTTGAAATTTCACCTATCTCTGAAATGTGATAAGAAAATTAGAGCAGAGGAGCAGAGTTATAGTACCTGAGCAGGAGGGCACTTGCTTTGCACAATTGACTTGGGTTATATTCCCAGCACCACTTAGGTTCCCCCAAGCACCACCGGTAGTGATCCTTAAACACAGAGACACTGCTGGATATGTTCCCCACCTCCTTGAAAAGAAAAGAAGAAAAGAAAGAAAAGAAAAGAAAAGAAGAAAAGCAAGACAGTTACCATGTTCATTTTTGTTTGTTTTTGTTTTTGGGTCACACTCAGTGGCACTCGGGAGGGGTTACTCCTGGCTCTGTGCTCAGAAATCGCTCCTGGCAGGCTCAGGGGACAGTATAGGATCCTGGGATTCGAACCACCATCCTTTCTGTCCTTTCTGTGTGCAAGGCAAATACCCTACCGCTGTACTATCTCTCTGCCCAACATGCTCATTTTCTTTTTTTGTTTTGTTTTGTTTTTGGGTCACACCCGGCAGTGCTCAGGGGTCATTCCTGGCGGGGGACCATACGGGACACTGGGATTCGAACCAATGACCTTCTGCGTGAAAGGCAAACGCCTTACCTCCATGCTATCTCTCCGGCCCCATGCTCATTTTCTATTCACACTGTATCATCCCCAAGCTTGTAGCTCTCTGGGCAACATATGAATTGTGACCTACATTTTACTGAGGGCAAACGAATATCCAGAAGTTTTAGAAAGTAGAGGGACCTTGGGGCCGGGCGGTGGCGCTGAAGGTAAGGTGCCTGCCTTACCGCGCTAGCCTTGGACGGACCTCGGTTCGATCCCCCGTGCCCCATATGGTCCCCCAGGTCAGCCAGGGGCGACTTCTGAGCGCATAGCCAGGAGTAACCCCTGAGCGTCACTGGGTGTGGCCCAAAAACCAAAAAAAAAAAGAAAGTAGAGGGACCTTAGACCAGAGAGACACAGTACAGAATTAAGACACTTACTTTGCACAAGGCTGACCTGGACTCTATCCTTCAAACTCAGCTAGGAGTAAGCATCAAAGAAAGTTGGTGCCCCCCCACCCCCCTGGAGAGATAGCACAGCAAGGCATTTGCCTTGCAAGCAGCTGATCCAGGACCAAAGGTGGTTGACTCGAATCCCGGTGTCCCATATGGTCCCCTGTGCCTGCCTGGAGTTATAGTTGAGCAGATAGTCAGGAGTAACCCCTGGGCATTGCTGGGTGTGGCCCCCAAATCAGAAAGTTGGTGGGGTGGGGGACCTTTTAATTCATAAAGAAAGTGGGGGCTCACACCCACGGGTTGCCTGTTCACTCTTCTACAACCTCCAAATAATCATTTGTTCCAAGTTCATGCTCATAGAGCGGGCAAGGATACTTGGATGCAGACATCCATTATCTTCTCCCTGCCTGGAAGTCAAGGGGGAACCAGCTCTGCTTTATAAATGAGCGAGTGTGGACCAGGCTAGAGTCACTTCCCTATAGTCTTAATAATAGCAACTTAAACTTGTGTTTATAAGCAGATTTATAGCTCATCTCAGGCTGTTTGGGGATGATACAATAGACCTTGGGTTGTTCTAATTATGATGGTCATTGATTCTTCCTTCTTTTTACTATTATTATGATTCTTTTTTCCCTGGCTTTTCTTGTTGTTGGGATGTGGAGGATCCAGAGTCCTTGACGGAGATGTGCTAGCGGGCTGGGGGAATGTTGGTGTGGAGACAACACACTTTGCCATGGTGCCAGGCAGGAATTATATCAGTGGTGCTGAGGATGGCACTGGGGTGGGCCAGAAATTGAACTCGAGTAGGCAGATTGAGCCATATCCCTGAGTCCTATTTATTGTTATTACTATTTATAATAGCAATAATTGTTGTAATGCAGTTGGGGAGTGGGGCATATCTGGCGATGCTCAGGGCTTACTCCTTGCTTTGTGCTCAGGGATCACATCTGGTCATGCTCAGGGGACCATATGGGGCACTGGGGATCAAATATGCCTGTAAAGTAGGTGTCCTACCCACTTTTTTTTTCTCTCCTCCCATCTCCGACCACTGACCACTTTTTACATATCAAATCTGGGTCCAAATCTAGAAGACCATTGCAATATTGCCCATTGCCTTTCTAGTGGTGCCGGTCAAATTCACCCTATTCTTATGGTTTATTATCAAAATATATACAGCTGTTTGAGGTAGTGTGTGTGAGACCATGAATGGAGCAATTGGCACAGAAATTTTCTAGCAGTTAGGCATATAGTAGATACTGGGTGAAATATTGGAAGCCTGCACCTCACTCCCAAACAGCCTGCTTTCAGCTAAAGCAGCCAGAGCTTGTCAATCACAGGCTAATTGAAGCAGGAGCGATATGCCTTTATTATTCCACACTGGGATGGAGTGCCTACTGGCCAATGAAGGTCAAAAGACGGGGTGGCTTTTATCTTTCCAGCAAGTCTGGAGCACCAGGGGGAGGAGGGGGCACACCCCCAGAGGTTTCCTCTTGAAAACAAATAGTTACTCCCCCCACCTCCCCTGAATAGCTTTCCTCCATCAAAGCTGTAAATGTCGGGAAGCGCCAGGACTTTGCCCTAGCCTGGAAGGAACTAATAAAGCGTTGAATGGAGAGAGTGACCCCTATCTAGCAGAGGGGTCCCTGCTGAGCTCTGGGCCAGCCTGCTGCCTTGCTGAGCCTTGAAAGGTCTCGTGTCATTAGTCAGTGTCTGATGGGGGACCCTTGCAAAATTATCCAGAAAGGCCCACTAACTCCTCTTTCTGTGTTCGACCCCGATGGCACTTTAACTTTTTTTCTAGTTTTTTCTTTCTCCCTATGCCCCCTCCCTGTTGGAAGGGAAAACCTGGCTTCATCTTTTTCTCCTCTTTAGAGGCCTGACTGAAGTGGAGTGAAACCAGCAGTTTCATGCTTGGGACAAGAAGGTTGGGAATAGTCTTCCTTTCTCATGCAGTTTCAAGCCCTAGCAATGCCCAGATTTGTGATTCCCGTGAAAACCTTTTGCTTTCGTTCTAGTTCTTTTTTTTGTTTGTTTGTTTGTTTTTGGGTCACACCCCACCCGGCAGTGCTCCATGCTCCATGCTCCATGCTCAGAAATTGCTCCTGGCAGGCATGGGGGACCAAATGGGGCACCAGGATTTGAACCGATGACCTTTTGCATGAAAGGCAAACGCCTTACCTCCATGCTATCTCCCGGGCCTGTTCTAGTTCTTTTTATAAAAAATTTTTGGGGCTGGAGCGGTAGCACAGCTGTAGGGCATTTGCCTTGCATGCAGCCAATCCAGGATGGACCCTGGGTTCAATTCCCAGCACCCCCTCTGGTCCCCTGAGCCTGCCAGTGAGTTTTTCAAACAGTAAATACTTCATTAAAATTAGTTGGGGCCGGAGCAGTGGCACAGAGGGTAAGGCCTTGCCTGCCATAACCTAGATGGACCATAGTTCGATCCCCCAGTGTCCCATATGGTCCCCAAGTCAGGAGCAATTTCTGAGCATCACCCTGAGCATCACCGGGTGTGGCCCAAAAACCAAAAATAAAAAAAAAAATTGGGTTGGGGTTTGGGTCACACCCGTCAGCACTCAGGGGTTACTCCTGGCTTTGTGCTTAGAAGTTGCTCCTAGCAAGGTCGGTGGACCATATGGGATGCCAGGATTCGAACCGGGGTCTATCCTATGTTGATCGCATGCAAGGCAAACACTTTACTGCTGTGTTATTGCTTCGGCCCCTAAAAATAATTTTTAAAAGTAGAAAGAAAAGAGAAAGGAAAGCAAAGGAAGAGAGAAGGTGTGGACAATTCTTGTAACAATTCGCTAAACTTCCTAGGATTTGCCTTTTAGAACCTGGTTCTGCAAAATAAAAGCACACATATGTCCAGGCAATACAAGAGCATGCCTCTCTCTCTTCCTGCGCCTCTGTTTCTCTACCAGTAGGCAAGGGACCAAAGGCAGTTGATCAGGGTGACTTCGTAAGAAGCACTTGAAAGAGGCCCCTGCCCATTCACGATAGGAGCCAAATCTCAATTCTCTTCTCATTCATTCATTCATTCATTCATTCATTCATTTATTTGTTTGTTTTTGGTTTTTGGGTCACACCTGGCAGTGCTCAGGGGTTACTCCTGGCTCCATGCTCAGAAATTGCTCCCGGCAGGCACGGGGGACCTTATGGGGCACCGGGATTCGAACCGATGACCTTTTGCATGAAAGGCAAATGCCTTACCTCCATACTATCTCCCGGGCCCCTATTTTTATTTATTTATTTATTTATTTATTTTTGGCTTTTGGGTCACACCCAGCAGCACTCAGGGGTTACTCCTGGCCCCATGCTCAGAAATCGCTCCTGGCAGGCTCGGAGGACCATATCGAATGTTGGGATTCAAACCACTGTCCTTCTTCATGCAAGGCAAACACCCTACCTCCATGCTATCTCTCCAGCCCCTCATTTATTTATTTATTTATTTATTTACTTAATGTATTTAATTATTTATTTTTGGGGTCACACCCGGCAGCATTCAGGGGTTACTCCTGGCTCTAAGCTCAGAAATCGCCCCTGGCAGGCTCGGGGACCCTATGGGATGCCGGGATTCGAACCACCCTTCTTCTGCATGCAAGGCAAACAAACATCCTACCTCCATGCTATCTCTCCAGTCCCTCATTCATTCATTTATATTTGGTTTGGGGGCTACACTCTATGGCGCTCAGAACTCAATCTCTGTGCTCACGAATCACTCCTGGTGGTCTTGGGGGACCATATGGAATGCCAGAGACGGAACCCATATCCGCCACATGTAAGGCAAGCACCCTCCCTTCTGTTATTGCTCCGCCCCTCTTTTCTCATTTGCTTTGCCCGACTGTTTACAGAGGAGACCAGCCTGTGCTCCTGAGCACACGTGCATCTTTCATCTATGAGCCACCAATTTGATCTCAGGACATTCCTGGTTTATAGGGAGTCATTAGAGATGGCTTTTGAGTTGAGGCATCAGGGCTGGTCATTAAGGACTGGTCTTGTCACTGAAAATGCTTATTGCCCGGGCCCACAGTGGCCGCAGGGTGTGTGGACAGGTAAGGGGCGTGCATCCCATTTCACCCCCTGCTGAGAAGGTGAGGTTCTCTCAGGATCAACAGGACCCTGAAAAATCCCGACAGCATGGTGAGAGCCCCTGGCTTACATTGAGGTTTCGGCTCCCTAGAACCTGATGAAATCTGGAAGCAGGAGCTTGGAGCTAGGGCTGGAGCCTGGGCCATGACAGCAGCCCTGGGCGGGTATTTCGAAGGACTGGTTCTGTGACTCTGTGTATCTCTCTCTAAGCTCTAGAATCTTGTCCCTTCAGGGCTAGATGCACCCACCTTATTTAAATCTCTCCTGTTAAAATCAAATTTGCATACGTTAAATGCCTTGTAATATGACCTCCACTGTTCTTTCTTTCCTTTTCCTTTCTTTCTCCATGACCAAGGTACTCAGGGCTCTCTCAGGGCTCTGCACTTAGGGCTCACTCCTGGTGGGGCTCAGGGAACCAGCCATATGGGGTTTGAACCTGGATCGGTCCTATGGCAGGTCCTCACATCTGTAAAGGTTGCACTTTATACCATCTGACACTTGCCTCATTGTTTTCACGCCAGGTCAAATGCAGGAACCCTGGCCTGTGTGTGGCACGTGCTAGCTAAGTCTTTGAGACCTTGACCCAAAGGCCACAGCTGTCAGGGCAGTCAGCAGCCTGGTGGGCAGCAGCAGGCATGACCCCTGAGTCTGGCCTCACGCTGTCGAAAGTGCTGGAGAGGGATCAAGGCTGTGCAATGTGGGGTCCCAGACTTGATCAAGCGCAGAGCTGGTGCCCAAGAATGTAGACTTAGAGACAATGGAACCAAGAGGCTGGAACCAGAGAGATTGGACCGGCTTTATTGTCTTTCTGACACCATTAAGAATGATTCCTTATTTCTCTCACTCTAATTTTTATTCCAACACTGATTTAGCAAATTGTTCCTAATACAGTCGTTTTAGACATATTCAAACACCAGTCCCACCACCAGTGTGACCTTCCCTTCATCAGTGTCCCAGTATCCCATTCACCACCCTAGCTTGCCTCCATGCAGGAACAAACACATTTACTTCATATTGATTCTTACAACGCAAAGACAAATGGAATTGTCAAAATTTAGATCAATAAAGGTCCTTTTGAAATAATTGTTCTATTCATGGTGTCACGAAAGACAGTGTCTAAGGGTTTGTAGGGTTGTGGTTGGTGCCGGTTGAGTCTTCTGTTACTATTCAGGCTCACGGAGTTTGGAATTACTATCTAACTTCTCATAATATTTTAATTTTTTTTTGGTTTTTGGTTTTTGGGCCACACCCGGTAACACTCAGGGGTTACTCCTGGCTATGCACTCAGAAGTAGCTCCTGGCTTGGGGGACCATATGGGACCATATGGGATGCCGGGGAATTGAACCGAGGTCTGTCCTAGGCTAGCGCTGGCAAGGCAGACACCTTATCTCTAGCGCCACCATGATAGGATGACTCTTAAAGATTATTGATTTTGATAGAAAGGTCTAGCTTGCCTTAATGCATCAAGATTTACTAACCCTCACACATATACACCAAGGGGTGAAGAAATAGTATAGAGGAAAGGGAGCCTGCTTAGCACACAGCTGGCCAAGGTTCAATCCCTGGTACCCCATAGGGTCTCTTGAGTCCTGCTAGGAGTGATCCCTGAGCACAGAGAATAGATATGTGTGGCAAAAAAAAAAAAAAAAAGAAAGAAAGAAAGAAAGAAAAAAGTGCATCGATTCCAAATGCCTCTGTTGGATGATATCAGGCATTCACAATTTTTTTTTAATCTTTCTCTGTTCGTTGGTCAAGGGGGATGAAGATTTTTCTTTAGGGCTTTGCAAATAATTGTTTCAGGTTTAGGAATATGGTTTAAATGGTAGGGTTATTGCCATGCATGTGCTCAGCATCTCAAGCACTGTTTCCAGACCTTCCTATCTCCCATCATGTCTCCTTGTGACACCCCCAAAAACAAAGACCCCCGCCAAAAAAAAAAAAAGGTGGGGGAGAATGCCTCTAAGGCTGCTGAAATGACACAAAAGTTGATGCACAAGCCTTTTAAGTGAAGGCTTTGAGTTAGATCCCAGGAGCTACATAGCCCTTGGACGATGGACCCCAGCACCACTGGGCCTGAACATTGAAACATCTAATCCCTTTCCACTAGAATCTCTAAAAATGAAAAAGAAAAAAAAAGCACTCCTACTTTTGCAAAACAAACAAACAAACAATACTCTGTTAAGTCACTAAACAAGGACAGCAATATGGGGAGCTACTCAAGTTTGGGTGCACAGAATGGGAGTCATACCCAGCAGTGGTCAGGGCAGTCCCCAGGGGAGACATCACAGTGTGGAAGATCAGACTTAGGGCTCCACATGCAAAGCACAGGGTTTAACTCTTTTTTTTTTTTTTTTTTTTGGTTTTTGGGCCACACTCAGTGACGCTCAGGGGTTACTCCTGGCTATGAGCTCAGAAGTCGCTCCTGGCTTGGGGGACCATATGGGAACCAGGGGATCGAACCGCGGTCCGTCCTAGGCAAGCACAGGCAAGGCAAGCACCTTACCTTCAGCGCCACCGCCCGACCCTGGGGTTTAACTCTTGAAGCCATCTTTCTGACCCCATCTGTGTAGCCAAAGCATACCAGTTGTTAGGGGTTGCAGAAACAGTATAGCAGGGAGGGCTCTCTCTCTCTCTCTCTTTTTTTTTGGTTTTTGGGTCACACCCGGCAGTGGTCAGGGGTCACTCCTGGCCCCATGCTCAGAAATTGCTCCTGGTAGGCACGGGGGACCATATGGGGCACCGGGATTCGAACCGATGACCTTTTGCACGAAAGGTAAATGCCTTACCTCCATGCTATCTCCCGGGCCCCAGGGAGGGCACTCTCACTGCACATGGCCAACCTGAGTTTGATCCCTGGTCAAACCCTACATGGAAGGATAGCCTTGAGTATAGCTGGATACTATCTAAAAACCAAACCAAACAAAACAAAATTTAAAATAAAATTGGGGGCCAGAGAGATAGCATGGAGGTAGGTTTGCCTTGCATGCAGAAGGATGGTGGTTTGAATCCCAGCATTCCATATGGTCCCCGAGTCTGCCAGGAGTGATTTCTGAGCATAGAGCCAGGAGTAATCCCTGAGCACAGCCCGGTGTGACCCCAAAACAAACAACAAACAACGACCAAAAAATCGTTCCCAAATGTTAGAGAAGAAACTGTTCAGAGGTCCTCAGTTTGGGCACCCATAAAATGGGAATGTTGGCTAGCCAAGTCAGAGCTTAAAAGATCAGTGGTCCTCAAACTACGGCCCGCAGGCCACATATAGTAGTTGTTCCTGTTTTGTTTCTTCACATCAAAATAAGATGTATGCAGTGTGCATAGGAATTTGTTGGTAATTTTTGTTTTTACTATAGTCTGGCCCTCCAGTGGTCTGAGGGACAGTGAACTGGGCCTCTGTTTAAAAAGTTTGAGGACCCCTGCTTAAGATGATCAGAAGGCCCACAAGCCAGGAAACTGCCTGGCCTTTGATACTTCCTGCTCCGTTCCCCCTGGTTCTGGCTTGCATGCAAGCACTGGTTCTGCCTCCCTTGGGCTCACTCAGCTCAATCGCCTGGGTAAGAGACCATCTGAGGCCCATATGTGGTGCTGGCTATCGAACCTGGCACGGGGCTGGGAGCTGGGGAGGCTCTTGGCAAGGAGCCAGGCTGGCTGCTTGGGGAGGCAGCTGAAAAGACCTGGGTCTTTTCTTTTTTTTTAAACTCATCCCCAGTGGAGCGACATTTTATTAGCATCCAGATAAATAACACCAGATAAGAGGTTTGGGATTTTATCTCTGGGGCGGTAAGGACCTGGTGGTGGGGACACAGTTTTTCTTGCAGGGGCAAATCCCAGGCCAAGGAGGGAGGTGGAGACCCTTGCCTGAGCTGCCTGCGGGCTCCCTAGCTCAGTGGGAAGCAAGTTTTGACAACAGCAAATGCTAATTGATGAAATGTTCTTCGCACAGATTACAGTGCTGCTCAGGATTGCTGCTCTTTGAGTTCTCCCGGGGTGGGGCGGGGGTGAGGGACTGGGGCAGAGCAGAATTCACTGTCTTTTAGAGTCTTATTTATCTGCATGTTTTTATTTGTTTTAGTGAGGGACATGAAAGTCATGCTCATCTATCCCAGGGATATAGTCAGGGAATTCAACCTCAAGCTTCCAGGCTACTTCAGCTAAGATATTGGGAGTGGGGGCATATAGGGTGACACCTGGCTGTGCTGGGGGTGGGGACATACATAGAGTGGAGGGGATTCAATTTGGGGTCATGTGGGATTGCTCTCCCACTTCCAAATTCTTGTATTTCTTATCCCTAAGGATCAGTGACCCTTGGCAAGGAGTGGAGGTGGTGTGGGATTTCCAAGGCAAAGTGAAGTGGGCTCCCAAAACTATTATCTTTTATTTCCAATTCCAGGGGCTAGTGTGGGGGAACATGGTTGACTTCGTGAATGGAGCTAGTCTGAGTGCTGGATGTGTGTGTGCTGATTGGGAGGCACTGCCAGTTTATTTTTCTCCCAGTGATTAGGAAGGACAATATTTTTGGATGGCTGTGTTCAGGGATTACTTCTGGTAATCAGTGCTCAAGGGACCACATGGAGATAGAATTGGGGTCTGCTGCAAAAAGGCAAGTATCTTACCCGCTATATCATCACTCCAATCCCTAAATTATAACGAAAAGGGAAAAAATTCACCAGGCCAAGAATGCTTTGCGCATGCATTGAGAAAAAGGAAGAATGATTTTGAATCTATTAGCTCGAAGGGCAAAGCCAGGAACCAGAACCGCGTGTATTCTACGTGGATTTCAAAATCACTTGCAACTAGCAATATCTTTTCTCTTTCCTCCATTTTCGACAACAATGTCACCACCAACGACGTCATCACTGGCATTCCAACCTGACCAAAGCTGCCTATTGGGCAGATAACTTGCTTTCTAGTTTCACTATGTCCAGAGATAAAAAGCAATATAGCCTAAGGGTGGGTCCAACCCAGTGTCTCACAAAAATGCCTGATTTGGGTGATGAAATTTCAGGTTTTTTAAGCCGATAAGATGGAGAGGAGATCTTGAGCTCTGAGTTGATGCCCTAGTGGGTGGAGTCACTGGGGAAACTAGAATGGCTTGAAAGGACACCTGTGGGATAGAAGTGACTCTTGGGGTGTTGTGGGGATGCACTAAGGACCAGATTCTGCTAATGATACTATGAATCTGTTTACATGGGTATCACTGAAAGGAATGTCTGACTTGACTTGGGTGTTTATAAAAAATAATGATGTGATGTAATTTTTCACCCAGATCTCCCACTCCAATTCTAGGAACTCACATTAAGAATCTTGGGGCAGGGGCCCGAGAGATAGCATGGAGGCAAATGCCATATGGTCCACCGAGCCTGCCAGGAGCAATTTCTGAGCCTGGAGCCAAGGAGTAACCTCTGAATGCTGCTGGGTGTGGCCCAAAAACCACACACACACACACACAAAGAATCTTGGGGCTGGGGCTAGAGTGGTAGCACAGTGGTAGGGTGCAAATGGCTGATTTAGGAAGAATACAAGTTTGATTTCCGATATCCCATATGGTTCCCAAGCCAGGAGCGATTTCTGAGCTCAGAGCCAGGAGTAACCTCCGAGCTCCACTGGGTGTG
>PVKC010015538.1:0-21387 GCA_004027635.1 Crocidura indochinensis
TATATATTAGGGCGAATGATGGTAGGCATTCAGTGACATTCACTGTCTCTTACTAGAGACACTATCAATTGTGACTGGGGACCTCAAGAACATGATTTTGGCTCTAGAACCTCAGAGTTGTCCCCCAATAACAATTCTGGTTGGCAGAGGTTGACCGGCTCTCTGCCTGTTCTGGCCTATTATCTACCCACTCGAGTCTTGACCAGGCCTCCTTTGGGTCTGGCTGAAAAGTGAGTCTCTGTTTCCCCAGGAAGAGCTGTTGGAGATAGTCCAAGATCTCTTGACATCAAACTCCTGCTGTCTGTGCTCTGAGTTATGGGATTTAGGGATAAACTAACTTCAAAGCTGGCTGGTTCTCTGAAGCACCTTCTAGAATCTATAAGTGACCTCCTGGGTCCCAGAGCTCCTAGAAATAGGTGTTTGTGTGGTGCCTGGGCCAGGTGCAGGCCCCTCTGAGTGGCTAGACAGGCTTGTTTATTCACAGCCTTCATGAACACCTGGTCTTGACCTGAAGGTGTCCTTGGATTTGTAAGTCACCAGAGCTATTTCCCTTGGAAAGAATTAAGAAGTGCCGGTTTAAATGGTTACAAATTATTTTTAAAGCTCTGCATGGCCATCCATGTTCCGATTCTCCTTGTAAACTTGTCTCCGACACCCTGGAGACTCACAAAGCACAGTCCCTGTTCTAGTTTTCTTGTAACTCAGCTGAGGCCAAATCCTTACTCCCTCCTTTGGTAAAGATATAGTAAGTAAAAACTTCAAGAGCAAATTGGTGTTTATTTTCTTGGTTTGGTTTGGTTTTGGGGTCACACCCAGTGATTCTAAGGGCTTGCTCCTGGCTCTGTGCTCAGGGATCACTCCTAGCGGATTCAGACCTTTTACTGTGCTGGGGATTGAACCCAGCAAGGTAAATATCCTACCTATTGTACTATATTTCTGGCTGCAAAGCTTGTTTTTAACATCAAGAAAATTATGCTAACAAAACCATCTCTAAACACTTATCTATACATTTATGTGTATATATAAACACACATAAACATACATATATATTTCTCTTTTATTCCCCCTTTGGATAGATGTAAGATGCCTTTTGACAATGGCTTATGTAATACCCCTGTCTTGTCTTCCATTCAATTGGGAAAAGCATAACCTCAAAATAAATAAATGTTTGAATGTACAGCAACTAGTATTTGGGGTGCTTTAAGTTAATATTATTTTCTTTTCAAAGTAACATATGCACACAGTAAGGAATCATTTCAATAGCACATTAAGTAATTAAATTTAAAAATCAGCATCTCTTCTACTTCCAATTCCCATTTGAAACATTCTCTTTAGTTATTCTGGTGCTTACCACTATAATTTAAATTAGATGCTGTCAGAGATGGAATGTTTGTGGGTTGAAGCTCTGACTTCCAATGTGATTGCATTTGGAGATAGAGACCAGCAATTCGAATCTGCCCTAATCCCTTCACCTTCAAAGTTGGCTGACTGGCCTATTACATTTGTATTTAGTTATTCGAATATTTGCATCCTCCCTCCCATCTGTCTATGGATTCTGTTTAAAATAAAACAAAACAATAGCAAACCTCATCACCATCAAGACTATATAATTTTGGTGTTTCTCAAAACTAAATAGTTTTCAATGTTGGAGGAAGAACACTGAACCTATTTCACAAAGTCTGGGCTCTTTCAAAGAGAATGTTTAAAACATCAAGGTCAAATTGATTTCTTTCCCTACATGTCATTAGTTGTTTAAAGACAAGCCATATTTCATCTTCGGGCAGGTTCCTCTGCCCTGCTTAATACACATCAGTTCTGTTCTAAGAGGAGTGTATGTGTTAACCCATGAAGGACTTTTATTAACCCTGTCTCTCAGGTGAAGGCATTAGAGACAGAGAGGTCCAAGAACTTCTCCAAGGACATCTGATGGCTCATAAGAATTGTACTAATTCGAGGTCAGCTTTTATCTTGGGAGTTGTGTGTTTGCTTTATGTTTGTTTGTTTGTTTGTTTGTAGTTTTAAGATGCCTTATTTATTTTCTGTTTGAAGATGTTGACTGGTGGAGAGAAAGTACGGTGAGTAAGGGCTTGCCTTGCACATGGCCAACCCTAGTTGGATCCCTAGACATGGAAAGGGGAGGGACTCTTCATGTATAACCCTGTTCGAGGGGAGGGACTATCCATTCCTGGCCCCATCAGAGGCGGCTCTATCCATGGTCCTGCTAATAGGAAGGAGCTTTCAACCATGGCCCCACCAATGAGGAACGGTTACCCATTCCTGGCCCCACCCAGGGGTGGGCTCTCCCTCAGATCACAAGCTCAGATGATGAGTGTCACAGGTCGTCAGTGAGGATTTTCTTTCCCCCAGAGCAGAGATAGACTCAACAAAATACCTGTCAATCACGAAGGTTCTTTAAAGCCCCAGACGAAAATCCTGCACGAGCCAGAATGACAGCAGCCTGGATGAAAGCTCACTTGACATTTACCACTTGGGTTCTGGGAGAATCCAGCCTTGACAGTGGCCTGTCGCAGCAGGGACACAGTCACAGGCCTGCTTATCCGGCCTCTACCTGGACAGGCAGTAGGCTCCGGGAATGGCTCTTCTCCGAACTAAAGAGCTGTGCCTGAGCTGTGCAAATGCAGAGGCGTGCAGAAAAAGACTCCAGAGAGCTGATCCGAATGTCACCCAGGTCTTGCCATCCAAGATGTGTGTGTTCTGCTTAATTAACAGGCACAAGATAGGGGTGTGGCAATCGGTGTGTGTGTGTGTGTGTGTGTGTGTGTGTGTGTGTGTGTGTGTGTGTGCGTGTGTGTGTGTGCTGGTGTGTTGCATAGAGCCAGATACTCCTGCCTGCAGAGCAGGGAGCCGGCTGAGTGCCTGTTTCTCGGTGTCATGAATCACGTCCCTCGGAGGAAACGGATGGCTGCCTCGTTGGGGACTGCCAGCCTGCCAGCCTGCTCGGTATTAATGGGAGTGACAGCTGCGAATCAGAAATCACGGCCGCGCTGTATGAACAGCAATTTGTGCCGAGTTGAATAACCGGAAACTCAGAAAATCCTGCAGAAGGTGAAAGAACAAAATGGAACAGAGACATTTCTATCCAGCCCGCAGCCCCTGGAGGAGCTGAGGAACTGACAGGCTGACTGGGCAGGGTGGGGGGAGATGACTGGGGGAGGCAGCAAGATCGGACTCAAGCCCTGTGGCTGGCTTCACACACCAAAGGTCCCTGGACCACCCTGGGGAGAAGAGGCTCAGAGATCTTTTCATCCTCTTTGTGCAGGATGAGATACGCAGTGGACTCCCATTACTTGCCTCTTGTTCGATTTCTCATTTCTGCCTCAGTTTTAAAGTCCAGAGGACAGGGTGGGATTCAGAATATAGAGAAGTACAACTTCGAAAAAATATGTTACAGAGTGGTTCAAGAGCTTCTATTCTGTTTTTCACATCTTGGGAGCCTGTTGGAATGTTTGATTTTGCTATTTTTATTGTTTTTCAGAAAGTAGGGTTCGGGCATAGGAACAGGTGTTTTCCCCAAGCTTCCTTGTGGTTCTTCCTTGTGGTTCCCCAAGGTTCCTTGTGGTTTCCTTTACCTCATGAAATTGCAAACCTTGGCCCTGTGCTGCTGGGCTTGTTCACTATGGTCACCAGGGCAGGAACGTGGTCTGAGGTTCATTCTGACTTTCATAGGGACTTAGAGGTGGTTAAGAAAAGATTGCTCCGCTGGACTGGGTACGTGGTAATCTCTGAGCCCCACTGCACCAAGGCCTCTCCATAGGGTGTTAGTCAAGGTTCCACATCTAGCCCAAGTGTCAAACTAACCAGGAGAGGAAAATGAGGCGCCTTTCAATTCAGAGCTTCACTGGGAGCAGGCCCACATATTGCAGACTCTGATATATTCAAGCTGGACTTGCTATGAATTCCAAGTATGTATGGGCTGGAATGATAGCATAACTAGTAGATCATTTACCTTGACTTGCATGCGGTTGACCCAGGCTTGATCCCAGGCATCCCATATGGTCCTCTGAAAATGCCAGGAGTGATTCTTGAGTAAAGAGCCAGGACTAATCCCTGAACACAGCCAGACATGGTTCCCAAACAAAAACAGACAAAAAAACCCCAAAACATTCAAGCCTAGGGCTAGAAAGTCAGTGGAGGGAGGAAGGTGTACCCCAAGAAGATAGCTGAGCCCATTTGGTCCTCAGCACCACAGAGGATCTCCTGAACATTACTAGAAGTGGTCTCTCAGCTCCACAGAATTGAAGCCTAAAGCTTTCCCCTTGCCCCCCAAAAATGCGCTACTCCACCACAGAATGATCTGGACCATTTGCCCAAGTCCCCACCGACAAGCTCTCTCTGCATCTCTGGGAATTTCTAAGCAGGATGGGAATTTTTTCCAGAAAAGCCCTATGACTGGATTATGGTGAGGCATGAAGGTCTCACCAAAAATCATCTGTAGAATCTGGGAAGTCACAAGCTGCCTTACAGTTGTGTCTGACCAAAACTCAATGCTTGGGTCCCAGGGCAATATTGGGAAGATCAGCCAACCAAGCCTTGGAAAGTGACTGCAGACAGCTCCTGACATGGATCATGAAGATCCCATCCTGAGGTTTAGGTGGGCTGCCATCTGGGGTGACTGCCCCTCATTTCTCCTGGCTCATGTGAAGAGCTTTTATTTATTTATTTATTTATTTATTCATTCATTCATTCATTCATTCATTCATTCATTTTTGGTTTTGGGGTCACACCTGGCGACACTCAGAAGTTACTCCTGGCTCTGCACTCAGAAATCGCCCCTGGCATGCTCAGGGACCATATGGAATGCCAGGCATTGAACTTGGACCTGTCCCGGGTAGGCTACATGCAAGGCAAACACCCTACTGCTGTGTTATCTCTTGGACCCCCCACCCCAGAGCTTTTAAAAAATCCTAGGACTTATCTTTCTTGAGAGATGAAAAAGGAAGTGGAGTCTGTCACAGGATAGAAACTCTCGCATGTCGCTTTCTGGACCATTGCTTGTACATCTGAATGGCATCTTGTAAAGATGGGAGGCAAGGGACTGTAACCTGAAGGCAAGGTGTGGGGGAGGAGACAGAAGACAGAGATGTGGGGTGGAGGGACGGAAGAGCATTCAGGAGAGAACAATGAGGAGGAAGGAATTCCAGAAGGCTAAGTGACACCATCTAGCTACCTCAACCCACCTCAGTTCATGGGGCCATCTGGCCTAGAGTCTTGAGCACTTGACACTGATGGTCCTGTAAGTTTCAAAAGATTGTGAGGAAGCTCTGACCCAGCAGCAGGTCTGAGGTGATCCAGTAACAAGCTCCTGTCCTGGGAACTTCAGGCACTGGGCTAATTCCAGCCTGAGGAAGCCACTTGAACCATGGTCTCAGGGTGCAGCAGCCAACCCAGTTCTCCACCAACCCTAAATTTACTGAACCGCAGGAACAGGTTGGATAGATGAATTGGGAGAGTTGAGGCACCTGGTGGTCAAGGTACTGCTTGTAGTCAGCCAGTGAACTACAGAGGCGCATCTAGTAGAAAGTGAGCATGGGAACTCAAGGACAGTGGGCCTGAGGAGAGATGGAAAGCACCCCCTTCTGAGGAAATGAGGAAATATAGCTGTTGCCACATCCAGCTGGGGACTTAGAATACAGCTTCTCTGGTCCTTAGTGGTCCTGACTGTGCTCTGGCCTCATCTTAAGTCTCTTCCTCTTCCTACATGGAGAATTAATCAGTGACAATCACTTCTGTAATCCATAGGCCAAAGGTGTTCAAAGGGGATCTCAAGAGTTGGAATGTTGGCACCCAAAAGGCCAAGGAGGGTGACCAGATGAAGATGCTGGAGACATGCTGGAGACATGCTAGGTGAACTCTAATACAGTTGAGCAGGCACTGACCTGTCAGCATAGAAGTTTCCAGAAGATTCAGAAGCAACGTTTCCTAGGCCAGTCAAGGGTGGCCTAGGTGGAGTGTGGAGGGCTGTCAAGTATAAAGGACCAGATTGGAGATGTTGGCAGGGACCAGTGGCTTCCCATGGACGGGCCAGTGGTGAGGGGCCAGGGCTCATGAAGGGGTAGGTACAGAGCATTTTATACTTGGCATGACATCGTTGGGTGGTTGAAACAGGATGTTGAACATACCAAGCTATACATGGCGTAAAATCACACAGAATGAAAACCAGGTAGGCACACAAGCACAAGTGATTGTTTGCTGGTGTAGATGGTCAGAGGTTACGTGTGCCACTTTCTTGAAGGCCTGGTGGGCTTTTTGGGGTGATATAATGGGCATGAAGACACAGGAAGACTCAACAGGAGATAGCAGTGATGATGGTTATCATGGTTTCCAGGGGGCGTGAGAGTAAATGAAAAAGAGGAACTTAAATCTATGTAAGAAACCTTGATTTTTTTTTAGGGGTGGACCACAGTTGGAGGAAATCAAGTTTCTCATTATTCCTGACTCTACTTACCCACTGCACCCATTGAAAACATTTTGATTTTCTGTATTTGTATTTTTTTGTTTTGGGGCCACATCCAGCAATACTCAGGGGTTACTCCTTGATCTGCACTCAAAAACCACTCCTGGCAGACTCAGGGGACCATATGAGATGCCAGGGATAAGGCAAATGCCCTCATCACTGTGCTATAACTCCAGCCCCTATAGAATACTTTTTAGAATGAACAATTAGGTGCTGGCTTAGAGCCCCAACACCCTTCAAGGTGAACAGGATACAGGCATGGCTTCTACCTGCCTGGAGTCCTTCTCTGCCATTAAAAATGGAGGCACCTGTTTCTAATACAGGCGGGGGGGGGGGGGGGGGGGGGGGGGGATGGTGATGGGAATGTTGCACTGGTGAAGAAAGAGGGTGTTCTTTTTATGACTGAAACTCATCTGCAATCATGTTTGTAATCAAGGTGCCTAAAAAAGGTATTATTAGAAATTAAGAAAAAGTGGAGGCACCATGCCATGTGGGACTGTGAAAGAAGATTGAGGAGACAATGTCAGGTAAACTAAGTCAGAGAATGAAAACAGCGATGAGTTGGTTTTACTCTTGCGGAATGTGAATCAATAAGACAAACCAAATTTGTCAGAACCCACAAAACTGGCCCCCAAACTTCATGGAAACTGGTAGTCACTGGAACTGTGGGTGAGAGACACAATGAGAGGGGAGGTGTGAAGTGTGGTGGGTACAGTGGCCTGGAACTCAGTGCCCAGTGCTGGAGTCTCAGACACAGAGATCACAGAGATCAGGGATGAGCCTGTGGGAAGCCCAGAGTAAGTCAATAAGGAAGAAAATAAAGGAGAATGAGGCAGAAACTCTGCTTTAGTGACTGAGTCTACCCGGAGGCCAGCAGAGCCCAGTGAGGATGCAGGCAGAATGTGAAGCTGCCCAGCAAAATGTAGAGAAATGTTCACAAGAAGCTGAGAACACAGATTTTTACTAAAGGGATACTCTTTTTGACAAATGGTGAATCTTCTCATTCTGCTAAGAAATGTTTTTATTACATTTTATTTTTTATGAAGACATCGTAATTTATAAAATTATTCATAATTGAGTTTTTGGTGAACTAAGGTCCAGCACCAATCCCAAACCCAGCTCCAGGCTCAACTTCTCTCCTTTAGATTTCCCTGGGTCTAGTCCACCCCAGCCTGCCCTCAGGAAAGGTACCTTGTTAAGTTTAGCTGTTGTGGTTTGAATCTTCCATTTCTCCCATTTCTGGTGTTGTCGACTCTCCTGGCCACCATGTCTACAGTGTCCAAGGCTTTTGCTCTACTTCCCATCTACTTCTCTTTGCTTCCCCTCAGTTTCCTAAATTCTGGGGTCAAGAGTGATTGGATTTTCCTCCTATTTTTGTTTTTATCTTATTTTTTATATAGTAGGCTGTTTATTGCTTTAGAAGAAAGGGATGGCCTGAGACAATAATTAGCACAGCTTTTTCTAAGGATTTAATTCTGCAAATAATAAATAATTGTTGCAGTGCAGAAGTGATCAGAAGCTCAAGAGGAAGCAATTGTGAGATCGGTAAATTAGAAATGGCAACAGAAGTGAAAGGTATGTATGAGAATATGTATATCCAACACCTTAAAAGGCCTATACCCCAAATTTCCAACAAAGCATTGCTTAAATTATAGGGAGAAATACATAGAGATCTTTTTTTAAAATTCTGATTAAGCAAAGATCTGGATAATAAAAAAGCAATAAGCCATGTTCAGCAATTGATATTTACAATAAAGCAACAAATGTGGGTAATAAAAATAAAGAGCTAATTAATAGATTCAATGGAGGTATGTGCTTCCCCCCTCTGTCCCGATTCTCCAGATAACAGGCTCTATGACCTCGCTGTGCCTCCTCCCTCTATCTAGCTCTTTCTCCTGTCAAACAAGCTCATGGAGGCTATGTGTGAATCCCCTCTTTACTGATTCTCCTTTCATGTGTTGAGTAAACTTCATCTTATCAAAGATCAAACCACTGAGCCTGGAAATGAACTTCCCCTTAGCAGTTCCCATTTGCCCTGGTAACCCCTGTCCCGGATCCTGTGGTTCCGTGTGTGCCCCCACCCTGGGAGCTATGAACCCCTCTGCTGTCTCTGGGTCTGCAGCCTATTGCATGCACAGGTTTCTGGGCTTCTACTCAGAAGCACGTTTCTCCTGGCATCCTTCAGCACGGTCTTTGTAAATATGACTCAGAACTCCCCGGGCCAGGCAGCAGCCTGTGCCCCATCTTGTGTGTGTCAGTCCTGGAGAGGATCTACATGTGGTGAAGCCAAGCTGTGGCTGGCACCCTCGGGCAGTGCTCTCACTTCTGACTGAAGCTGAAGGGACTCAGCGCCTTTGGGGTTTCCTGAGAAGCACAACACCCCCACCCCCGCTTCCAGGAACACTCCTTTCCCGTCCCCCTCTTTGTCAACATAAATTCTAAACAGAACAGACTCAAAATGAAATAACCACAGCCATCTGTCCCCGGGAGCCTGAGTTCCCATCAACCCATCAGGGAGGGAGACTGGCACCCATCAGTGTTCAAGAATGGAATCTTCAGGGGGCACCCTGGGCCTGGGGTGAGGGAATAGAAGAGACTGAATTTGAAGGAATCCCAGGTCTCATCACCTTTATTTCTAAGCTGAGCATGACAGTGCCACCTTCTCGGGCACATGGCTTTTTCCTGGCAACCTGGCGGCATACATGGGAGAAGGGCTGAGCCACCACAGATCTGACTCACCTGAGGGAGTGCTGGAATTGGGGTGAGAAACCTGGAGTCCTTCCATACCTGCTGAGTCTCCCCCAAATGCTCACTTGGGTAGGTGTTACAGAAAATTCAAGTTTGCCCAGGAATTCTGTAGAACTTCTAACAAATGTGACCGCACCCACACACCCCTTTCCAATGGCACAGCACCCTAGTTCAATCTTCTAAACAAAGTGGCGACCACTTCCTATCAGCATGAATTCTTCTACGTCAGTTAGAGAGTCATGCAAGTGAGGTGTGGCCAATAAGGGGCTCTCTTTCTCTCTCTCTGCACGCAAATGTGCTTCCTCCTCACCTTATCAGACTCTGTTCTCTGTTTCTTGATATTATTTTATTTTTGTTGTTTGATTGTTTTGTTTTGGGCTATACCCAACAGCACTCAGGGGTTACCCTGACTCTGAGATCGCAAATTATTCCTAGCATCTTCAGATGCAGGGGATTGAAGCTGGGTCAGCAGCATGCAAAGCAAATACCTCCCAGTTGTTTCGCTCTGGCCCCTGTTCCTTGATTCTTCAATCTGTGCGTTCCAGTGCTCCTTCCAATGTCTTTCCAGAGCACAGAATCACCCGACCCAGTCCATTCCAAGATGGATCCTACCAGAGATTCTGTCCATTGCAACCTTAGCCAGCCAGGAGTGAGGCCTAATAACTTCTGAGATCACTAGGTATCCAGTGTGCATGCCCCCGATTCTGCCCTCCATCACCAGCGCTCAGACTGAAGCAACTGGTCCAGGGGAGAGCAGGATCACTTTGGAAAAAGTCTGGGATTGTCTTCTTTGTGGCTATAGGAGTGGGCCTCAGCTACTAGTCTGTTACCATCTTCCTGGGTGCAGGAGTACCTGGTTTCACTGCAGAACCTTGTCGAAGGGATTCTTTATTCTATTCTGACTATACCAGATTGAGTAGATTTGGGTACCAACGCTGGTAATGCACAGAGGCGTGGCAGCAGGGTCGGTTGACTCCTACCTTCCAATTCGTCAGCCCTACACCTCTTTTTTTTGGTTTTTGCTCTTTTTTTTGGTTTTTGATTTTTTTGTTTTGTTTTGTTTTGGTTTTTGGGTCACACCCGGCAGTGCTCAGGGGTTACTCCTGGCTCCATGCTCAAAAATTGCTCCTGGCAGGCACGGGGGACCATATGGGGCACGGGGATTCGAACCGATGACCTTTTGCATGAAAGGTAAACGCCTTACCTCCATGCACAGCTCTTTATCCGCAGGGCCTACAGGCACTTCTCTTCATAGGCTGACCCCAAACAGCAGTAATAGCGCCCTCTAGTGGCAACAACCCCAACTACAGCAGCCCTGATAGCCATGGTGCAGCTACAGTACTTCATTACTGAACTGCTGCTCCTTAGCTGCTTCTGCTCTCTGATTGATTATGGCCTTTGCAAATAAGGGTGACTAACCAATCACGCCACACATGCAGATGAGGCCCTAAGCAGAGGTTTGGATTATGGGGCCCCTCCATGTCCCACTAACAAAAGAATCTGAAGGTGACTGATTTGTAGGAGTGATGGAACTGGGATGTACTGTAGGACTGATGGTGAAAACACTCAAGGCCACCTTGGGGAGTTGGGTCTAAGAAAACCCAAATGCTTAAGAGAGCTGAGCTCTTGCCAACTCTGAGCACAGTATTAGAGAGCATTGCTGAGGGATGCGGGCAGGTTGGCCTCATGTCCCAAGGCATGACCTGCCAGGGGAAGATTGGGGAAGGTTGTTGCCAGGAACAGATTGGGGATAGACAGAAGGGGAAGGAAAGTCAGTCAGAAATGCCACCTCTGTGCTGGGTCTTTGCAGCTAGGATCTGAGCTCCATTAAATCAGAACTTTGGATGTAGACGGGCAGTTGACTTAAGGGGGAGAAAGTTGTCCCTTCAGTGCACTGAACAGCTGCTGATGGTCCAGAAGAGGTGGTGAGGGCCCTGGGAGGGAGCCTGCCTGTGCCCACAGGCAGTAAGGAAATATGCAGAGGCAGGATGCCCACACTGTGTGCAGGAGAACACTGGATGCATGAGTAAGGGCCCAGGGGATGGAGAAGTTACAGGGCGCACAGAAGGGCAGAGAGAGCACAGGATGTGAACAAATGACCCAGGTCCTCCTCCTGATGGTCCAACCAACAGTCATGTGGATGCAGAAAAGAAAGAAATGAAACAGAGTCTCATGGAAACAGAATGAGTCGGGGGCTGGGAACCCCAAGGAAATGTAAGCAGTTAAACTGATATTAGCAGTGGGTATCCACCTAGTCAATAAATGTCTAGGATGTGCATAAAAGGCAAATTGATACTAGATGGAGAAACTGTTGGGAGTTGATAAGGCAGAGAGCAATAAAGTTGAACAGACTTATTGGCTTCAAAATCAAAGGCAAAACCTAGTAAACCAGAGAGATAAACAGCATTTATAAAAAGGTTGGAAATCGCTCATTTCATAAACAGCAGAAATTTCCTATCATGCATTTATGTTCTCTTATGAGGAAAAAAATCATGAATTCTCTGAACCTTCAAGAAGTGATGTTTTTTGTTTCTTAGCATGTATTAGGTACTTCATCAACACAGGTTACCTGAGCGTTTACAGAAATTCCTGGAAACTGTTCTTCAATACAGCCACGAGCTGGTGTGAGCACATCTGAGGAACACAGCAGTCTTGAATTTGGTGCTCATACTAAGTATGTTCAGAGATGAACTGACTCTTTGGTGAGAAGAACACATGGATACAGACTGGGAGCTAGAAATCTGGCTCAGGCAGATAGATCATAGGAAGGAGTCACAAAAGACAGAGGGGAAAGAGAGAGAGAGAGAGAAAGAGAGAGAGAGAAAGAGAGAGAGTTTGGTACTTATAGACAGGGTGACTACACAGGTAGGGGGTATCATCTGCTTGGGCATCCAGGGCTTCTCACCAGATTTATGGTCTAACCAACACTTGCCTTTCCTGGTCTCAGCAGCTCATGGAAGTGAACTAGGGCAGCCCCAATTACATCACCCAATCACCCAATGCTTTCCCCCCAAAGGCTCCTGACATTGCTGTGTCACAGGGACATGCGCTTGTTTCAGGCCAAGATTGGTCCCACACAGTCCATAGGTAGCCACCCATTCTCATGTCAGGCATGATGCAAGAAAGAGTTGGAACTTTTCAGTTTATGGGCTAACATAGGAACATACAGCACATTCTCATCTAGGTAGGAGGAATGGGAGTGCTCTAGCTGATCTTCTCTCCTCTGTGCTTGACCCAGTCAGTGGGAAGGGATATTATTCAGACTCTCTGGTCATGCTTTGAGGACAAGGGTCTGTGCCAAGGGCAGGAGAAAGAGCTATACTTTTGTTCCAGTTCAAGTTGAATTTTCACTCCTTCCATGCAGCTAGTCACAGACATATTGGGTATGGCAGGACAGTTGTGCCATGAAAAGTCTTTTCAACAAACAGTAAAACTGAATTCAATTCATACTGAAAACCGACAGGCAAGTTCTAAATGTTTAATGAGGGATGTGGGTGAGGTTGGGGAGAGACTACAGCAGTTTAAGGCTTTTCTGCCTTGCAAGTGGCTGAGCCTAGCATCCCATATAGTGCCCTGAAGAGTGCCAGTAGAAAGCCCTGAGCAGAGCCAGCAGTAACTCTGAGCTTAGAACTGGGAGGTAGCCATGAGCAGAGTCAGAAAGAAGCCCTGAGCACAAAGCTTGGGAGTGAATCCTGAGCACCAAGTCAAGCACCAATCCTTGAGCACAGAGTCTAAAGTAAGCCCTGAGCACAGAGCCAAGAATGATTCCTGAGCATAGAGCTAGGAATGACCCCTAAGCACTGTCAGCCATCTCTCCTGAGGCTGGATCCTGTCTGCTTGAATCTGACAAAGACAATACCTTGCTATCCATGACGATAACCAGAAGGGTGTCCCCTCTCCTGCTTATCTTTGAAATTAAAGATGTGATCCCTTGGCTCTGCAGGCTGAAGTGTCCCCAGTGTGCAGTTGCAGCTCTGACCAGCACAGTCCCAGGGTCAGTGGCCAGATCACAGGATCATTACCTGGGCAAATTAAGAAGCATCAAAGGACTTATGGGTCCTCTTTCATTCTTCGTCTTCCATCCCAGTGCTAAAGGAAGAGTAAAGAAACTTGGTAAGGAGACGGATTTCACAGATTTCATTTTGGACATGAACAATGTGTCAAAACAAGAGAAACAGCCTGGAGCATAAAACACTCCAATAATAAGATTGATCGTGAGCATCCATCGTTCACTCGTTGGAATGCACGCAGCATGCATGTAGAGCTCAATTGGTACCAGGCGTGGTCTGGACCACAGAGGCCACGGAAGAAGCAATTCTCTTCCCTGGGGAGCACATCTCTGCGACAGGGGTCCTCATGCCAGGAAGCTGTCCAGGGGGAACCTTCATGGGTAAGCAGGAAGAACCTGGGTGATAATGAGTGATCGTGGGAGTTAAGTGTGGGTAGGGAGGTTTGTGTGGCTAGGGGCCACCTCTAGAAAGGCAGTGGGGTGCAAATGAGATACTGGTTTTGAATTAGGACTCTCAGGTCTTGGGGGAGGGCCCACGAAGAGCCCTTGTGTGACATCAGCTTTCAAGGAATGGTTGTGTCAGTTCAGGAAGGGACCAGAGTAGATATGAGGGCTGGTTCAACATGCTCCAGCAGGAGCTAATGGAGGTGTATATTTGGGGTCAAACCCAGCCCTCAGAACTTGCCAACAGATGTAAAGTGGGACCAGAGAGCAAAGCCAATACAGTGTTAAGGATTCAAACTTGTTTGTAGGAACAAATCTGGAGATGGACAAGGCTTTTCACTCAGTTAGAGGCCAGTGAAATATCCATGGGGTGGGTACATGGATGCATATTAGCCCATAAATAACCACTGGTGGTCATTAGGTCAAGGAAACTGTAGAAACTTCCCAGGCAAGTATCGATCTCCTGAGTAACCAATTGTCAGCGACAGGGCACTAATCAATGAGCTGAATGATTGAGCTTCAAAGATGTTTTCCCCTATGCATGTGATGACGGAGACTTTTCTTTTTTGATTCAATGTGTAACGGTGGGAAGATACACACATCATTGCTCCCCCAAAGCCAGCAAGCATTTGGAATCTTGTAAACCAAACTGCTACAATAAGAATAAATGGGGCCGGATAGATAGCACAGCGGTAAGGTGTTTGGCTTGCATGCAGAAGGACGGTGGTTTGAATCCCAGCATCCTATATGGTCCTCCGAGCCTGCAGGGGACGATTTCTGAGCTTAGAGCTAGGAGTAGCCCCTGAATGCTGCTGGGTGTGACACCCTCCCCACAAAAAAGAATAAATACGGGGAAGAGTGTTCCAAACTGACCTTTTTTTTATTGATTCCCAAAGCTCAGGAGTTAGAGAACATTCTGGCCATGTAATGGTGAGAGCTGGATGGTGGAGCTGAGGGTAGATGGGGTGATTGATGTGTGGGAACTGAGCGTAGATTGGGTAATGTATGGGTGCCCAGAGAAAATTCTGGGCCCTTATGGAGCACACAGACAGTGGACTTGTCCCCTTGTCGCCTTTCCCAAGGGCAGGAAAAAAGGCAAGTGTGACCTGCTCCCACAGCACAGCGAGCAATTGGTCAAACTGCAACCCAAGATCACAGCCTCTGTGGGAAAGAGTTGCCGGTTGTCTCAGCGCCATCCTGTTGCTCACGTAAATGAGTCCCCAGCTGTTCGTATGATATCGCTGGGCCCAGAAAGAAAGGAGACATGGAGCAAATAAACACTCTGTAACGACGTACAGGCTGCCAGGAAATGTCATTCATCCACCACTAATTCTGAGAATTTCCCCGCATGAAAGAAACACGGAAATTCAAAGCTGACACCTGAGTCTGGGCTCTTGTGTCCAGCCCTGCGTGCTCCATGAAAGATTTTGGGATCTGTGCGGCATTATCTTTGCATGAGGGGAAAATTCCCTCGTCAGCTAAATGTGTACAGCAGAGCAGAAGGTGGCTGATGGGTTGGCTTCGTGGTTAATGATGCGCTTTCAGAAGCTGCAGGAATTGGGGGAGCTCGGAAGGCAGACGTGGATGCTAGTGGGTCTATTTATTTTATGATCTACCTCTTAAGTTATAGACTGGATTAGCTGCAAGAAGTTTGTAACGGAAACAGAGGCAACAAGACTGATCCCCTAAGGAAGTTCTAGTTTTTTTTTTTTGTTTTTTTGTTTTTTTTTTGTGTTTGTTTGGTTTTTTTTTTTTTTTTTTTTTTTTTTTTTTTTTTTTTTTTTTTTTTTTTTTTTTTTTTTTTTTTTTTTTTTTTTTTTTTTTTACAGAAATTTCCTTGTTGAGCCTAAAGGGAAATAAGGAAGAAGAAGAAAGATTGGGATTGGGGGGTATGTGGTTAATGATTGATGACTTATATACAGCTATTTATTCACCATCAGAAGTCTCCATCACACAGAACTGAGAAATGACAGAATCCTAAGAAAAAAACAGACGCCTGAAGCACAGGAAGGACTACCACTCCAGAGTTAAGAATGAATGGAAAATTCCACTTTGTCTGCAAATAATTTTAGCCCCAAATGAATTAAATATTATAATTTAGTATGATTATTATTATATTATATTATATTATATTATATTATATTATATTATATTATATTATATTATATAATATTATAGAATATTATTCTGATAAAATATTATTATAGAATTGTGGACATTCTTAAATAGTTTTAGAAATCTATATACTCAAATCCACACACTGGTTTGTTTTTTTGATCCAGGACTTGTGTTTTGAGAAATTTCTCTTATTGTCTAAGAATAACATGTAATAAGTAATCTTGAGGAAGAATAAATGCACTGATGTGTCTTAAAGATGCTAGCTGAATGCTATTAATAAAGTTAAAAGCAACAAACAATCTCAATGCCCGAAAACATGAAGTACTACATAAATAAAAGATTGAAAAAATAGGGGCTGGAGCTATAGCACAGCAGTAGGGTCTTTGACTTGCATGCAGCCAATCCAGAACCAACCTTGGTTTGATCCTTGGTGTCCCAAATAGTCCCCCAAGACAGGAGCGATTTCTGAGCATATAGCCAAGAGTAACCCCTGATCTCACAGGATGTAAAGGGAAAAAAATCCTGCAAAAAAAAAAGATTGAAAAATAGTGACAAGGGCCACGAAGAACTCAAAGAAAATGTTTATGCATCATGTGACAAAGAACAAAATTTAATTTTCAATGTTTTAGCTGTATAAATGTGAAAGAGCTGAGAAAAATTCTATATTAATTCATGAGAGAAAAAACTTACATTAAATGGCATCATTGTGGAATGTTTTATTCTATTTTACTATCAAAATCATAATTAGGGAAAAAGTCAAATAATAAAAATCGCTTTTGCAAGGTGAAGACAGTGTTCAATTTTATTATGTTCTGTGTGGTTAAACAATGTTCCTAGCACCATTTGTTGAACAAACTTTGCTTTTTCCACTTCATTTTCTTGGTTCCCCTCAGAGTCTCTGTCTATGTATCTGAGTATTTATCTCTGAGCTTTCTAGTCCTTTGCTCAGAGTGTGTTATTTTATTTCCATGTCATCTTGTTTTGATTATGGTGTCTTTGTAATATAAGTTAAATCTGAGAAACACAGACCACCCATCATTTTGTCGTTAGTTACTTTGGTGTTTTGGGAATTTTGTGGCTCCTTAGAAACTAAGTAGTATTAATTCTACATGCTTGGAGAATGCTGTTGGAATTGTGCTAGGAGTAGTATTGAACTTATTATTATTATTATTATTATTATTATTATTATTATTATTATTATTATTATTATTATTGGTTTTTGGGTCACACCTGGCAGCGCTCAGAGGTTACTCCTGGCTCTACGCTCAGAAATCGCTCCTGGCAGGCTCTGGGGCCCATATGGGATGCAGGATTCGAACCATCATCCTTCTGCATGCAAGGCAAACTCCCTACCTCCATGCTATCTCTACGGTAGTATTAAACTTATATTGCTTTGGGTAGGATGGTCATTTAAGTAATGCTAATATCCCAAATTGTGAACCTGAAAAATAAAGGAGTAAAGAACTAGATCTGGGACCTAAATTCATGAAGTACATTGAAGAGAGAACAGGCAAATATATCTCTTATCAACTTCAGAGTCATCTTCTACTAACCAATCAACTCTTATAACAAGGATTCAGAAACAAAAATAAACAGATAGAATTCTACCAAACTACACACTTTCTTTGTAGTGAAAGACACAATCACTAAACTCTCCTATGAGATAAAAAATATTTTCATGCATCAGCTGAGGGATCACTCTGCACATTACATAAAAAAAAATCCCACAAAAGTCAATAATAGCAGAATAGCCTCATCCCAAATGGGAAAAAAGAATTGAACAGATATTTTCCAGAGGAGACATAGAAATGGTCCACAGTCACACGAAAAAGTGGTCAGCTTCACTGATGACCATGAAAATGCTCAATGGGCAATGAGGCATCTTCAGCAGTGAGAGGAGTCGGTCATCAAAACACTGATTCAGAAAGATCCTATATTTATTGGATTAAGAATCACAATAATCAAGATCCAAAAACAAGCCTGAGACAGAGGAGTAAATAGAGATATTGTAGGATCTATGCATAATGGAAATAAGATTCAACCCTAAGAAACAGCTACAAAATTTTTTAAATAAATCAATAACAGACGCTTTGCTAAGAACACTGAGGACCGAGGGGACTCTTTTCCTGCTTCTGTCTGTCCTGAACTCTTGGAGCTCTCCCTTGAGAACAGAGCCCTGGGAAGCAAACCCAGAAACCAATGCATTCTGAAGCTGCCAGCGAGCCAATGAGTGAGTAAGATCTGGCCGGTTGTAGAGCTTCCCAATTGGAGGGCTGATTGCTACTCCTGCGGGAGACTCCACCCTGCTGCACTCTGCTAAGAACACTGAGGATTGAGGGGACTCTTTTCCTGTGCTTCTGTCTGTCCTGATTTATTGGAGCCCCAGAAGAGCGCAGCCGCTCTTGTGATGGCCATAAACCCCATCACGACACGCAGGAAAACCACACTACTAGAGCGACAATGCAGAAAGCTCGTAGGCAAACACTAGGCACCGAGAATGAAGATGATGGCTTGGACGACCTTAAAAATCACAACCCTCTGCTTAACCTCTTGGATAAGGAATGTAAAATAGAAATATGGAATATGTTTGTAAAACTCCAAGAAAGCATAGATGGATCTGAACAGAACACAAAGACAGAACTCAGAAAACTTCAAACTGAAATAGCAGGCCTGAAAAACACGGTAGCTCAACTGAAAACCTCAGTGGATGCCCTCGACAGCAGGGTAAGAGCAGCTGAGGAGAGAATCAGACTACTGGAAGAAGAGATGCAGAAAAACTCAACACAGCAGAAGAAATGAGAAAAGAACCTTAGGACAAATGAGCAGGCAATGGAAAAAGTACTCAAGGAATGTGAACAGATGAAAATAGAAGTCTTTGATAAACCCAAAAGAAACAACATAAGAATCACTGGAGTCCCAGAGACCCAAGTAGGAGATCACCAGGAAGAATCAACTGTCAAAGACATCATCAAAGAGATACTACCAGAGTTAATGACTACGTGCAACCAAATCCTGCATGCCCGAAGAATACCAGCCAAACGAGACCCAAAGAAAAACACCCCCAGACACATCATTGTTACAATGACAAATCCCACAGATAGAAATAGAATACTGAATGCAGCAAGGTCAAAAAGGGAAATTACATTAAAAGGAGCATACCTAAGACTTACAGCAGACATGTCACAAAAAACTCTCAAGGCCAGAAGACAGTGGTGGGATATTGACAAGACTGAATGAAATGAATGCCTCACCGAGAATACTGCACCCAGTCCGACTCATGTTCAGCTATGAAGGAAAAATACATAGCTTCATGGATAAACAACAGCTTAAAAACTTCACAGATGATATCCCAGCCTTAAAGGAAAAACTGACAGGTCTACTCTAAGACAAGAGAGACCAACAAACACAGGAAACTTATCTACAAAGATGACATTAAATCCTATGACAATCATCCCCCTCAACGTTAATGGGCTAAAGTCATCAATTAAAAGACACAGTGTGGCAAAGTGGATCAAAAAGATGAATCCAACCTTCTGCTGCCTACAAGAAACACATCTGAATAGTCAGAACAAACATAGACTCAAAATCAAAGGCTGGAGGAAAATCATCCAAGCAAACAATACCCTCAAAAAAGCTGGGGTGGCCATATTAATATCTGATGACGCCAACTTTATACTCAGAAAAGTGGTAAGAGACAAAGATGGACACTATGTTCTAATCAAGGGATATGTGCAACAGGAAGAAATCAGACTATTAAACATATATGCACCCAAAGAGAGACCAGCAAATTATCTAATACAGTTACTGACAAATCTGAAAGAAGAAATCAATGATAACACAATAATTATGGGAGACCTCAACATGGCCCTATCAACACTTGATAGGTCAACCAGACTGAAACCCAGCAAAAACATACTAGTCCTGAAAAGAGAAATGGAAGAAAGAGGACTAGTAGATATATATAGGACACTCCATCCCAAAAACCCTGGATACACATTCTTCTCCAATGTACATGGATCATTCTCCAGGATAGACTATATGCTGACACATAAAACATACCTCCATAAAATCAAGAGGATAGAAATCTTGCAAGCTACCTTTGCTGACCACAAGGCTCTGAAATTAGATGTGAACTACAAAGCCACACAGAAGAAAAACATTAACAACTGGAAATTAAACACCCTGCTACTGAACAACCAGTGGGTCCGAGATGAAACCAAAAAGGAAATTAAAACTTTCCTGGAAACAAATGATAATGAAGACACAACCCCCCAGAATCTATGGGACATAGCAAAAGTGGTCCTGAGAGAAAAATTTATAGCTCTACAAGCACACATCAGGAAGGAAGAAGGAGCATACCTGAATAACCTAATGACAAAACTCAAAAAATTAGAAAATGACCAACAAAAGGAACCAAATATAGAAAAACAGAAGGAAATAACAAAGCTGAAAGCAGAACTCAATGAAGTGGAAAACCGAAAATCAATCCAAAAGATCAATGAAAGCAGAAGTTGGTTCTTTGAATAAATAAACAAGATTGATAGGCCATTGGCAAAACTCACAAAGAAAGAGAGAGAAATCTGATAATCCATCTTAGAAATGAAAAGGGGGAGATCACAACAGATACTGTAGAGATCTAAAGGGTAATCGAGACTACTTTGAGAAACTTTATGCTACTAAACATGAGAACCTGGAAGAAATGGAAAAATTCTTGGACACATATAACCTTCCACACTTAAATAAGAAGGAGGTAGAATATCTAAACTACCCCATAACCACTAAGAAAATTAAAAGTGTAATCAAATATCTGCCCAAAAAGAAAAGCCCAGGCCCAGATGGATTTCCTAATGAATTCTTTCAAACCTTTCAAGAGGAGCTACTACCAATCCTAGCCAGGTTGTTCCATGAAATAGAAAAAAATGGGAATACTCCCAAACAGCTTTTATGATGCCAACATCACCTTGATACCAGAACCAGACAGAGATGCTGCCAAAAAAGAAAATTACAGACCAATATCCCTGATGAATGCCGATGCAAAGGTCTTCAACAAAATCCTGGCAAATAGGATCCAATGCATCATCAAGAAGATCATACACTATGATCAAGTAGATTTCATTCCAGGAATGCAAGGATGGTATAACATCCGTAAATCTATCAACATCATACACAACATCAACAAGAAGAAAAATAAAAATTACATGATCATATCAATAGATGCAGAGAAAGCATTTGATAAGGTTCAACACCCATTCTTAATCAAAACTCTCAGCAAGATTGGAATGGAAGGAACCTTCCTCAATCTAGTTGAAGCCATCTACCACAAGCCAATGGCAAATATCATCCTTAATGGAGAAAAACTAAAAGACTTCCCTCTAAATTCTGGTACAAGACAATGCTGTCTGCTCTCACCACTCCTCTTCAACATAGTACTGGAAGTTCTTGCTATAGCGATCAGGCAAGAAAAGGATATCAAGGGAATCCAGATAGGAAAGGAAGAAGTCAAGCTCTCATTGTTTGCAGATGACATGATACTCTACCTAGAAAACCCTAAAGACTCTACCAAAAAGCTTCTAGAAACAATAGACTCCTATAG